>OZ010692.1:15845886-16041388 GCA_963932265.1 Thymelicus lineola | reverse complement strand
AGACTATAGTAGCAACGGTAATTCGATCGGATTTTACTTTCCCGATCTTTTCAGGTCGAATCCAGTGAGACAATTCCATCTCAGCTTTGCAATTTCCACGTTCATCTTGCTTGAACGGAAACAATAACAGAGCTTTGAATGTCTGCCTTAGCATTCGGACTCGGACAATAATTGCTAGAATTTCACTATAGGGAATAAATGCTGACTAGAAAACTAGATTCACCCTAATTATTGCATTCCACAGATGTCTAATTATGATATTTATTTAACCTGCTTGACTATTTTAACATCTCAACAATATTTAAAATCTAAAACCAATGATGTTTATAGCCTGTACATAATCAATTTCTGTTTATTTGCGTCAGCAACAACTGTCAAGTTGTAGGAACCTTACAGATCGTTCCGCGGCCGCTCTGCTCCTCTATAAATTGCTTCAATGAAAACAAATAGTGAATAATGATACAGGTTATTTGATCACCAAGCTCATTTACAATCAGGAAATACGTGATATAATAAATACAAGCGAACACATTATTATTGGTAACGAATACTTACTACAACATTTAAATAATGTGATTTGTACTTTCGTACAAATACTCGTCTGTTATATGTTACGATACTTAAGACCACAGGATTAACACAAAAATAAGGGTAGGAAGAATTTACTATCCACAATAAGGAGATAAATACTATAGGTACTGTTAGTAGGGGACGCCGCCTTTCTCGAAAATATTTCCTCCAATCTTGAGGCAATTGATGCTAAAATTTTATGAAGAGGTCATAATTTTGCAGTAGAGCCTGATAATAGAGACATAGGATATCTAGATTATGATATAATCATTGATTAAATCTAACTAAACAATAGACAAGAAAATCAAACAAATCTATTCCGTGATTTTGGTGGAAAATTAAGAGCCAAAATAAGTGGTCTCGCCAAACTTACATAAATTTAAAGGCATTTTTCTTCTACTTTATGTTGATTGCCGAAAATAATAGTTATGATTGTTGATTATTATTATGATTGTTGCTGATTATTGTTAAACCAACCAAAACTATTTAAGTTTAGTTAAAACTATCACTACATTCATTGATTGTTAGGCGATACGAAGTTCGCCGGGTCAGCTAGTTTAGTTATAAATTAAGGCTCCGTGCCGCGATATCAACAATTTCGGTCAATTTTAATCACTGTTTGTGTGAACAGGATAAAGAGATTAAGTTTTGTTTTTTGTTACTATAAGAGTCTAATTCTTGTTCTTGCTGATAGACCAGACGAATCTAACATATTATTTATAATAATAGCAAATCACCACTATTTAAAACCCTTCTTTTCCGAAAAGTAACGAGCAAGTGCTTTTTGTCTTCGTTTTACAACGAAAATACAAAATATTCCAAACATTAAAAAATATAAATAACATAAGTATACGGTCTTTTATTAAGTAGCCTGGCCAGTTTTTTAAATTTCTATCCAAATATAGCAGAATTTATTTTTGAAATAACGTAATTTCGTTCGAAGTAAGTATTTTTTTTTCTATTAATTAGAAACACTTTAAGGAAATTTTAAAAAATATACATTAATCTTCAGTTAATCCTTTAATAGAATCAAAATTTTATTTGATGAAAAAATAATGATTTCGTTTATTAATAATAGTTGCAAACTGAACTATATTATGGACCGCATTAAATATATTAAATTAGTACCGCCGCGGCTCTCTCCGCGTGAGGACGTATCGCTCTGTACGACGTAACGCTCACGTATTTTACGTAAAAATATACACAAATTGTACGCCGACTACCACATTTTGATCCAATTATTAAATTAATTATTTTTTATTTTAATAACACCACGAATCATCATGTTTCTATGAATTACAAAATTGGCTGTTTCAAGGCGTGGGGGTGGGGTAGTTATAGTAGTATGGTAGTTATAGTAGTTCATATTATAGTTAGGAAGGAGATAAATATACTGAATTCAGCGAACACACACGAGTGGGGTATCAAATGAAAGGGTTTGATTTGTGTAGTACTAAATTGGCTATTTCGGGGGGGGGGGGCTAGTTACGAGGAAGGGGGGAATTTAGTTAATCATCAAGGGGCCATCCATAAATTACGTCACACTAATTTCATGACTTTTTGATCCGTCCCCCATCGTTGTGTGACGTCACATATTATTAATTTTACTCCTAGAAATTATTAAGTTCCATTTTTGTTTTTCAACTTAGTAATTCACTTAGTAGTACTTCAAGTGTTCGCCGCCGTGTAGACGCCGCAGAGTCCCTGGAGTAGCAACTAAGGGGGCTCCTGAATGCCTGTCTCGAGCAGGGAAATTTTCCTAAGGCGTGGAAAACAGGACGAAAATTGGTCGTGCAAATCCAGCAAACAATTAATAATATTATCGACGTACGTCAAGCCTATTTATGGTACTTTTGCATCGTGCATCGTGCATGGCCTTGGCGGGACGTACAGAAAGATGGGCGGTGTATAAAAGGTTTAGGCTCTGAGTCTGAATAAATACATATATGTGATATAGTATACGAATAAAACGTAAAATAATTATCTGGCTTTGAATCACTATGATCATTACTAAAACCTACAATTATCATCTTCCCGAAATTTTACATTCGTCTCATTATCCTGAAAACTAAATTTTTGAAGGTTTCACTTCTACCACGTGTGAATTGCACACTAAATTAAAAAGTCATAAATAACATGAATATTACAAATGTACTAGCTGACCCGGCAAACTCTGTACTGCCTAACAACTCACCCCTCTCGAGGTCTCCTTCGAGCCCCATCTCCCTCTCCCTCTACTGTCAGTACAAAATAAAAAAGTTAGATATGTCGCTGATGTTACATTAGAAAGATAATATAGTCGTTAAGTTTTCAAAGAAATCGGACCTCCTACTACAGCTATGAAACAGACAAATTTCTGAACGCACCTATAAATATTTGACAACCAAATGACAATTTGACAAAAATATCAAATGTTTCACAGCTAGGAACAATTTGTTTGTTTTTAGTATTTTTTACTACTTATTATTTATATTTCTCACCGTTTACACCTTTCCTGAAGTTTCACAAATACTTCAAGATCAAAATTAGCCAAATCGGTCCAGCCATTCTCGAGTTTTAGCGAGACAAACGAACAGCTATTGATTTTTATATATATATTATATTTAATTTATCTAAATAAAATTTTGTCGTGTTGGGGGACGGCTCCATATTAAACTCCATCTATCCATCAGCCTTGGTAGGTCCACTGCTGGACATGGGCCTCCCCTTCTGAATCCAACGGATTCCCGCTGTCTTCTTCAGGTCGTCGGTCCATCTTGTCGGGGGGCGTCCTGTACTCCGTTTTGCGAAACGCGGGCGCCATTCGAGGACTTTTCTTCCCCAACGGTTATCGGTCCTTCGCACTATGTGGCCAGCCTATTGCCACTTCAGCCGGCTAATTCTTTGAGCTATGTCGGTTACCCTTATTCGTCTACGGATCTCCTCGTTTCTGATGCGATCACGTAGAGAAATACCGAGCATAGCCCTCCGGGCTATGGCAGCCCGCTGCACTACTTTGAGCTTGTGGATTAGGCCAATAGTAAAGCACCACGTCTCGGATCCGTATGTCATCGCTGGCAACACACTCTACTCGAACACCTTCGACTTCAGGCACTGAAGTAGTGTTTTGGATGACAAGATATGACGCAATTTCCCGAACGCAGTCCATCCAAGTTGGATTCTACAAGTGACTTCTTTCTTGAAGTTGGACTTACCCATCTGGATCAATTGTCTCAGGTAAATGTATTCGTCTACAACTTCGAGAGCAGCGCCGTCAACAACAACCGATATGGGTGTGACATGGACATTTGACATGTTTTTCGTCTTGTCCATGTTCATCTTAAGACCCACCCGTTGTGAGGCGCTGTTAAAGTTTCCGAGCATTATACCAAGTTCTTCCAGGGAACCCAGCAGGATAACTATATCATCGGCATATCGTAGGTGTATGATGTATTTACCTACTAACAAAAAATAACCGACTTCAAAGTTACTCAAAAACTACTTGTCAGATCCCGTTCAAATTTATGTGGGACTACATGGCAAGCACCTGATTTCGATTAAAAAAAGAATCATTGAAATTGGTTGGCGTGATATTGAGTTATATCCCACCAAAAACATAAATGTAAAAAAGGACAGCCAAGTTCAATACAAAAATTAAGCTTAGATGGGCTTCGCCGCAAAACGAACGGAGATCTAAATGAGTGCCAAGTTCTATGCAAAATCAAAATATGTATTTATAGGAACAAAAAAAGAAAATGTGTGCAATTCACACGTGGTAGAAGTGAAACTTTCCAAAATTTTGGTTTCAAGATAATGAGATGAAAAAGCAATAAATCGAATCTTAAAGCAATAAATCGAAGCGCCATCTACGAATACAACTTAGCATTTTTACTGTCTGTATAATCGGTCGGTCGATCGACAGAATGAAAGAATGAAATTCTTATTTTTTGTTGATAAATTCTTTGAAAATATTTAAAAGAGCATTTGAAAATATTTAAAAACAGTATAAAAATAAAACTAAAAAAAAACTAAAAAAAAACAAATACTGAGAAACGCGAACCTGTGCATCAGGTATTGTGTATCTACGTCCTGACCATTGAGCTACGGAGAAGTTAAATTGAAAGACGAAATTAGCGGTTATATTAGATATTATATAATATATTATATAATATATTATATAATTATATAATAGACTTGTTATCTGTTCATTTAAATGATTTGATAAGTAGTAATATTTTTGTAGACGCAATATGCATTACGGAACATAACATGATTGGTTCCGATACAGATTTGTTAAACTTTCCCATGTACAGATTAGCGACATTTTATACTAGGGATAATAGAAATGGCGGCTGCTGTATATTGATCAAAAATATCCATATGTATCATGAACTGAATAATATAAATAATTTATCGATACCCAATATCTTTGAATGCTGTGCAGTTGAACTCTCTGAGCATCAAGTTATTATCGTGTGTGTTTATAGAAGCCCAAAGAATACCGCCCAACATTTTGCATTGTTTTTTAATAAGCTTGATATTATGTTGAGTCAAATATGTTACAAAGCGAACAAAAAGGTAATCATTTGCGGTGACTTTAATATAGATATTAGTAAAGTAAATAAATACTCGTCACAATTTTTGCACTTAATTCAGAGTTTTAATTTAAAATTTGAAATAAATAAACCAACGAGAATATGTAGCGCGACATGTATAGATAATATCATTCATAATATCAAGAAGGGGGAAGGCAAAATATTGGACCTAGGTCTCTCTGATCATACTGCCCAGCTCTTTACTTTTCCTACTAAAACAACTTACGCACTAAATTACTGGTATATAAAACAACGTGATTACTCTGTAGAAAACCTTAAAAAATTTAAATATTATATAGGTAATATAAATTTTAATGACGTGTATACTAGTAATACAGCTAACGAGGCCTTTGAAAACTTTTATAATGAGTTTAAATTATTTTATAATTTATGCTTTCCAGTTATCAGAAAAAGGATCCATACAAAAATTAAACGCAATTGGATAACTAAAGGCATAAGACTCTGCTCCAAACGCAAAAGAAACATTTTGTGGAAATACAGATTAAATCCCACTAACAATAATAAAAACATGCTTAGGAACTACTCAAACAGATTAAAAAAGATTATTAAATTAACACAAACAGCTCGAAATGATCATTATATAAAATCTTCACACAATAAGTCAAAAGCAACCTGGAAAATAATTAATAACTACAAAAGTAACAAGCCAAAACAATATATAAAACAAATAAAGAAGAACTCTGAATATATTACTAATCCAAATGACATTGCGCAGGCATTCAATGATTATTTCATTGATCAAGTTTATCAATTAAATAACAAAAACAATATGACATTTTCTAATACCCTGACATATAATAATCCTAATTCTTTCTTCTTCAATTTTATTACACCTAATGACGTTATATTAGTTATTAAAATTTTAAAAAATACAAACAGTACTGGATACGATGATGTTTCAATTAAAGTTCTCAAATATGTAGCTGAAGTAATAGCACCTATACTGAGTCACATAATCAATGCTTGTATTGAAGACGGAATATTCCCTAATGCTTTAAAAACTTCAATTATTAAGCCACTTTTCAAAAAAGATGACAAAGAGAATTTAAGTTGCTACCGTCCAATTGCGTTGATCTCAGTTTTTTCCAAAGTCATAGAAAAAGTAATCTATAACAATCTCTACAGATACTTTGAGAAATTTAACATTTTTACGAAGGAACAAAAAGGCTTTCGGAAAAATAAATCTATCAATGTTGCAATTTATGAATTTTTATTTAGTGTGTTCACAAGTGTAGACAAAAAAGTTCCAGTAACAGCTCTATTTATGGATATCTCCAGAGCTTTTGACTTTGTTAGACACGATTTGTTAATAACTAAATTATATATGTCGACGCATTTGCGTTGAACCTTATTTTACACGAATATTTTACTATTTATTTCAATTGAATTTAAGGTTGATTTGATTTTATTTGATTATTGTTAAAATTATTTTCGTTTAATTTATTGATGAATTATAATGAATTGTTAATTAATTTAGGATTTTTAAAATAATATGTTGTCCAGTTAAAATATTAAAAAAGCAACGATGGTTTTTGCAGGTTTTCAATTTCAGTAGGTTGTAATCACTACACATTGTTTGAGCGGCCAGAGGGCGCCATAAGAATCATTGTTTATCGTTGCTTTTTCAATATCCGTTTTGTTAATAATACTTTGTAAAATGAGTTCATTAGTCTACAATTATTCTGAAATTAATTTGTGAATTATCAAATATCAATTTGAATTATTAGAATTAAAAATTAATTTCTTACTACACATCTGATTGTTTAGGCAGCCAGAGGGCGCCATAATCAACATTGTTTATTGTTGCTTTTTAAATATCAGTTTTGTTAATAATGTTTTATAAAATGATTTATTTGTTCGACAATTACTCTAAAATTAATTTGTGAATTATGAAACATTAATTTGAATTATTACTATTTAAAAGTGAACACGCTGTGGTTAAAATTCCGGTGACGTTCGATCGCCATGATGTTTTTTTGGTTAGGTGACCGACAGTGCTGACCGTCGGTAAGGTACCAGGGCTCAGGCACTTTAATTTTGGTTCTTGGACCGAACGGGCGTGTCTTGTAAGTACCACTTATTACTTTGTAATAGTTCATAGTTAAAATAAGATTAAGTTTAGATTATTGTGAAAGTTTAAAGAAACCTTTGTGTATTAAATAAAGTGTTTTGTGAATATATTGTGTTTTCATCATCTGAGTCATATAATGAGTGAAAATAATGAGGGTAGTGACGTCAGCAATGCTGATGTCACTCTTTCTAAAAACTCTGTTGGAATAAATGCTTCGTTATCAGAAGTGGGATATCCACCCACTTCTAGGCATTCTGATACACCTTCTGTAACAAATACTTCTGTAGCGAATACTTCTGTTAGCGGAGTTCCAACCGAGTTCTTTGCTCAGATGATGCAGATGATGAAACACGTGACGGATCGTATGTCGACTTTTGATTCTAAAGTGAAAATTAACGACATTTTTTTGCCATCATATGATCCAGACAGTAATGTAGGAATCCGTGAGTGGTGTAAACATGTGACCACTGCAATGGATACGTACAACCTAAGTGATTATGACGTACGAATGAAAGTAGGCAGTTTACTAAAAGGTCGCGCAAGGTTATACGTAGACAGTTGGCTGGTGTCTACGGGATCTTGGGGGGAGCTGCGCGATATTTTGATCACGACGTTTGAACCAGAAAGTCGATATTCGCGAGATATAACTCGGTTTAGAGAACATGTTTACGACGGTAGTAAAAATATCGCGCAGTTTCTATCTGAAGCCTGGGTATTATGGCAACGTGTGACTAAAGATAAGTTGACGAATGATGATGCGGTTGAAGCTGTCATTGGTTGCATTAATGACGAACGATTACGAATTGAGTTATTAAATGCACGTGCGAAATCCGTACCCGAGTTAATTTCTGTTGCTTCATCCATACGTCCAACAAAACGTATAAATTCGAATCAGACGTCACAAAATTTAAGTAAACGCCCGCGTTTAGCGGAAAAATCTAACTTATTTTGTCAAGTGTGTAAGAGAACTAATCATGATACACGTGATTGTCGTCTTGCAAACAAAAGCACAGTTTCTCAACCGCGCCATGATTCCAACAACGGAACGCAAAATCTCGTTAAACCTACCTGCACATTTTGCTCCAAAGTCGGTCATACGTATGACACATGTTATAAACGCGAACGCGCCGTGATTTCAAACGTAAATTGCGTTGGTAAACCAAAACTTACTTGGATACCTATAACTATCGGAAATTTTGAATTTAGTGCAATTTTTGATAGTGGAGCAGAATGTTCATTGGTGCGCGAGTCGGTAGCTGCGAAAATTCCGGGTAAGCGCGTTAATAAGGTCCATTACTTGAAGGGCATTGGGCAGTTTACGTTGGTATCTTTGACTAGTTTAACGGTCATTTGTGAGATTGATAATTTACGCGTGGAACTACAATTTCATGTTGTTCCAGATTATGAGATATGCTCTGATATATTGATCGGTACTAATCTTATAAAGGATACAAATTTAAGTGTATTAGTTACGTCTCAGGGTGCCAAATTGCTTCATCAACCGGTGGTCTATCACATGCAATCACAAGACGAGAAATTTGATAAACTTAATACGGACTTATCTAGTGAGGATCAGATAAACGAATTAAAAATATTGTTGACCAAATATACACATTTGTTTATTCATGGATATCCTCGTACTCGAGTTAACACAGGTGAACTAGAAATTCGTTTAAAAGATCCCAATAGATATGTCGAGCGCAGGCCGTACAAGTTGAGTCCTATTGAAAGGGAGAAAGTCAGAGAAATTGTGACAGAGTTGCTAGAACATAATATCATTAGAGAGAGTACGTCTGCTTTCTCCAGCCCTATAATTCTAGTAAAAAAGAAAAATGGACAAAATCGCATGTGTGTAGACTACCGGGAGTTGAATAAAAACACTCTTAGGGATCACTATCCTTTACCTATTATTTCTGATCAAATCGATCAATTGTCGGGGGGTGTCTACTATTCTACTTTTGACATGGCAGCGGGATTTCATCAGATCCCGGTGTCAGAAAGTTCCATAGAGAAAACTGCCTTCGTAACGCCCGATGGCCTTTATGAGTATTTAGCTATGCCGTTTGGGTTAAGTAACGCTGTTTCCGTCTATCAAAGATGTATCAATAGAGCTCTAGGGCCTCTACTTTACGGTTCCGATCCATTATGTCAAGTTTATGTAGATGACGTGCTAACAAAATGTAGAGACTTTTCAGAGGGTCTGTCACGCATTGAGAGAATACTCATGACTCTACAAGAGGCTGGGTTTTCGATCAATGTAGAGAAGACGGTTTTCTTTAAACGTTCTATTGAATACTTAGGCAATATTATATCAGACGGACAAGTTAGTCCTAGCCCGATGAAAGTAGAGGCCTTAACGAAAGCCCCTATTCCCACAACCGTTAAACAAGTAAGGCAATTTAACGGATTAGCTGGATATTTTAGACGTTTTATACCAAACTTTTCGCGTGTTATGGTACCATTGTATGAGTTAACGAAAAAGGACGCGAAATGGGAATGGGATACAAGGCATGATCAGGCTAGAAATTATGTTGTTCAACACTTGTCTACTGCGCCTAACCCTTTTGATATTTCAGGAAGACGCTCCAATTGAACTCTACACCGACGCGAGCAGCATCGGCTATGGGGCGGTGTTAGTGCAGATAGTCAACGGGCGACATCATCCAGTCGCCTACATGAGCCTGCGTACCACCGAGGTTGAGAGCAGATACCACTCCTATGAACTTGAAACCTTGGCGGTGGTAAGAGCAATCAAACATTTTCGTCAATACTTGTACGGGCGCAAATTTAAAGTCATCACAGACTGCAACGCGCTAAAGGCATCCAAATTCAAGAAGGATTTACTTCCACGAATCCATCGCTGGTGGGCGTTTCTTCAAAATTACGATTTTGAAATTGAATATCGTAAAGGTGAAAATCTTCAGCATGCCGATTTCTTCAGTAGAAATCCAAATATGGAGAGTGCGGTCAATATTTTGACTAGAGACGCGGAATGGATTCAGGTAGAACAGAGACGAGATAGTGACTTACGCTTATTTATTGATGCCATTACCAACGGCAACCCAGTAGAGAACTATATCCTGGTAGAGGGAGTGCTCAAAAAACGTCTTACCGACTCGCTGTTCGGCAATTATGAAGCCATCGTGGTACCGAAGTCATTCCAATGGAGTTTAATAAACTCTTACCATACTGCTCTACAACACCCAGGATGGGAGAAGACATTGCATAAACTAAGAGAGTCCTACTGGTTTGATAAGATGAGTTCTGTAGTTCGAAAGTTTGTGGACAATTGCATAGTATGCAAAACGTCGAAGGGTCCATCTGGCGCCACACAAGTGCAACTTCACCCAATACAAAAACCAACTGGGGCATTCCAAGTAATTCATATGGATATCACAGGCAAATTAGGCTCTAGAAACCAAGAGGGTCAGAACGAATATGTGATTGTCACCATAGATGCATTCACCAAATATTTGCTCCTCAGTTACTCAAATGACAAAAGCCAAAACAGTTGTCTCGCCGCATTAAAACGCACCATTCATTTATTTGGAACACCTGTACAAATAATAGTAGATGGAGGAAGGGAGTTTTTAGGTGATTTCAAAAACTATTGTAACAACTTCTGTATCAACATTCACGCGATTTCACCAGGAGTAAGCCGAGCAAATGGACAAGTTGAGCGCGTAATGGCTACACTAAAGAACGCGTTGACTATGAATTAAAAATTATGAAACCGAAAATTGGCAAACTGCTTTGGAAGCTCTGCAATTAGCATTTAACTGCACACCTCATCGTATTACGGGAATGGCGCCACTCACACTCTTGACTCGCCGACAGCATAGTGTCCCTCCACAACTACTGAGACTGGTGAATTTTGATGATGAGACTGTTGATTTTGACGTACTCGACCAGCAAGTCCAACAGAAGATGCAGGCTGCCGCTCAGTATGAAAAACAACGGTTTGACAAAAATAAGGCTAAAATACGACCATTTCAAAGAGGAGATTACGTGTTGATTAAAAATAATCCTCGTAACCAAACATGTCTTGACCTCAAGTATAGTGAGCCTTATGAGATCCTGAGGATTGAAGACAAGGACAGATACATCGTTAAACGAGTAACCGGAAGAGGGCGACCTCGTAAGGTCGCTCACGACCAGCTTCGCCGTGCACCGCAGCCGGGTGACCAGGGACCCGTGTCGACGTCTGATGACGGCCAACAAAACAACCCCGAAGATCTACAGCCCCAGACGAACACCAGCGACCCGCAGCCATCAACATCACGAGCTGCGACGGCGATTGATTGCTAAACAAACGGTGAGTTCGTTTCATAACTTGTTCTAAGGTTTTGACCAAATGAGACAATTAACCAGTAATAATATTTTGCTTGTGATAACAGTAATGAACTAACATAAGTCTATACATTACACGACTGTACTATTCTTGCATTTCCCGTTTCCCTCCTTAAGCTGTCACTTTCAGAGCCTCTGTGGACCACGGTCAAATAAAGGCCTAGACCACAGCATCGTCCTTTCCCCTTTTCCTTTAGAGCCTCTGTGGACCACGGCGTACATGACCGCCCAGACCACAGCAACATTTTCCCTTGAGCTTTACAACGAAATATGCTATTTATTTATTATTAACCTATTATGAAAATTCAACTGTGTGGACCACGGCGTACGAGACCGCCCAGACCACAATATTTAATTAAAAATGCAAGGATGCGTGGAGACATTTGCATTTAATAACAAATAAAACGTGTAAAATGCGTGGAGCATACAAACACGTTCTACGAGAACATTAATTTACCTATTATCATCACAGCTCATTCCTAAAGTACAGCAATTAGTCGTGTCATAATATACTGTCAGTATTGTCAGTATAGATACTGAGTGCACAAGTCATTTAAAAGTGTATTTCAATATTTCCAATGAGTCATCAGGTGTTTGACTACGATGACCTACTAATTAAACTTACTGAATTATTAAGGTTAAATAACCTATCTAGGTACATTGTCCAGATACCTAGTACAAATCAATACTTTTCTACTTTCAGAACCGTGGCAGGCGCAGAGCACGCACCGCCCCGCAGCATGGCCGTGTCGACGCATTTGCGTTGAACCTTATTTTACACGAATATTTTACTATTTATTTCAATTGAATTTAAGGTTGATTTGATTTTATTTGATTATTGTTAAAATTATTTTCGTTTAATTTATTGATGAATTATAATGAATTGTTAATTAATTTAGGATTTTTAAAATAATATGTTGTCCAGTTAAAATATTAAAAAAGCAACGATGGTTTTTGCAGGTTTTCAATTTCAGTAGGTTGTAATCACTACACATTGTTTGAGCGGCCAGAGGGCGCCATAAGAATCATTGTTTATCGTTGCTTTTTCAATATCCGTTTTGTTAATAATACTTTGTAAAATGAGTTCATTAGTCTACAATTATTCTGAAATTAATTTGTGAATTATCAAATATCAATTTGAATTATTAGAATTAAAAATTAATTTCTTACTACACATCTGATTGTTTAGGCAGCCAGAGGGCGCCATAATCAACATTGTTTATTGTTGCTTTTTAAATATCAGTTTTGTTAATAATGTTTTATAAAATGATTTATTTGTTCGACAATTACTCTAAAATTAATTTGTGAATTATGAAACATTAATTTGAATTATTACTATTTAAAAGTGAACACGCTGTGGTTAAAATTCCGGTGACGTTCGATCGCCATGATGTTTTTTTGGTTAGGTGACCGACAGTGCTGACCGTCGGTAAGGTACCAGGGCTCAGGCACTTTAATTTTGGTTCTTGGACCGAACGGGCGTGTCTTGTAAGTACCACTTATTACTTTGTAATAGTTCATAGTTAAAATAAGATTAAGTTTAGATTATTGTGAAAGTTTAAAGAAACCTTTGTGTATTAAATAAAGTGTTTTGTGAATATATTGTGTTTTCATCATCTGAGTCATATAATGAGTGAAAATAATGAGGGTAGTGACGTCAGCAATGCTGATGTCACTCTTTCTAAAAACTCTGTTGGAATAAATGCTTCGTTATATACATATGGCATAAGGGGAAAAACTCTGGATTTAATCAAATCTTTTTTAACAAATAGGACACAAATTACACAAATTGAACGCATATGTTCCGAAACTAAACAAGAATGTTTTTACTTATCTTGTCCCCGTGAACCTAAATTTGGTGTTCCTCAAGGTAGCATTTTAGGTCCTTTATTATTTTTAATTTATATTAATGACTTGCCTAAGTGCATAAAATTTCCCATGACCCTATTCGCTGACGATTGTTCCGTAGTGTTCACTGGTAATGATATTAATAATTATGAAATCGAAATTAATGACAATTTAAATACTATTATTGCATGGCTGAAATCAAATAATTTATTAATCAATCTTAAAAAGACAACAATAATGACTTTTAAACAACGCAAATGCTTACTTAAGCCACTAAATATAAATTACAATGGAGAGATCATAAATGAAACAAACTCGTTAAAATTCTTAGGCCTCCACATAGACAACGACCTAAGATGGAGGACACACTCTGAATATATATGTAAAAAAATTAATAAATTTTCATATGCTTTATATATGTTGTCTAAAGTAGTAAATCAAAAAGCTGTACTAACTGCATATCATGGCTTTGTGTCCTCTACTCTACGTTATGGCATAATATTCTGGGGCAACGGTACAAAGCGTGAAGATATATTTAAAGCTCAAAAAAAGTGTGTCCGTGCCATTACCAAGATATCTAGTACCGATTGTTGTAGACCACACTTTAAAAATTTAAAATTATTAACACTATCATCTTTGTATATATATGAAGTAATTTTATTTATAAAAAGGAACCCTGACATATTTAATAATTATTTAAAAAGTCAACGACACAAAACTAAGCTTTCAGCAATTCAATCAAAAACTGCTTTACTTTGTAAAAGTGTATTTGGTATGGCACCAAAAATCCATAATAAAGTTCCTGCATGGCTTCGAGATATAAATAATATTGATAAATTTAAAATGGAATTAAAAAAGATGTTAATTAATAAATGTTATTATTCTGTTCATGAATTTTTTACTGACAATTTAATTTAATTTTTTAATTGTTTTATAATTTAATTTAATTTTTAATCATATTTGTATGCCCGAAAGGGTCGAATATAGAGGACTTGCTAATATATTTTAAGACCTGTAATACCTATACTCACAAATAAAGAATTATTATTATTATTATTATTATTATTATTATTATTATTATCTTACCTGTCGTTGCATCCGGTTTCAAATCACTAACGATTCTAAAGAAGTTTCACTTCAAAAAAACATTATGAACAAGTATTAAACTCTATTTCTTTGCTTTATTGGATACCTATAACAATTGCTGTTATTTAAAAATGTGAGATCTTAAAGTAGGTTAGATTTCACTAAGCCAGTTTTTATCAGAATTTTTGGATTGAACTTGGCTCTCCTTTTTTACATTTATGTTTTTGGTGGGATATCATTACTTTTGTAAAGAAAACTAGGCAATGCCACGCGCCGCCGACGACACACCGTTGGCCGGTTGTTTACGCATATTACAAGTTTTTTGTATGGGGACACCACTTATTTTTCGACTTTTTTATTTTTTTATATTTTTTCCTACGCTTGAACACAATTACCGAAATTTCATCCTTCTAGGTCATCTGGAAGTAGCTTAGATTTAGGTACTATATGTCAGTCAGTCAGTCAGTGCTAAAATTTACGACATTTTGACCTTCATATCTTTATAACCATTTGAGCTAGCTTCATTAAATTTGGGCTTCTATATGTCCTTATGAATATAATTAAACACACGTAATGTGTTTACGTTAAAGAGGTTTTGAGTTATAGAAGGGTCAAAAGTGGCACCAAGTGGTTCGTGCCTTATGCCATCTTGCTGTGGGGTAAAGCAGCCAATATAAAACAAATTTTCATACTCCACAAACGGGCAGTTAGGGCTATTTATAAACTTAGGTCTCGGGAGTCATTGCGTGAGAAGTTCAAGGAAATAGGTATACTTACAGTAGCTTCCCAGTATATCTTTAACAATGTAGTTTTTATACGGAAGAGTATAAACGCGTATAAACAAAATTTTGATATTAATAATCGTCATACGAAAAGAATGCATCAATTAGTTACGCCTTCGTTCCGGCTAAGTAAAGTGCAGCGATCTTTCATAGGGCTTGGTATACATTTCTATAATAAAATCCCAAAATTAATACGTGACTTGCCAATAGAAACTTTCAAAAAACTTGTAAAGACACAATAGGGATGTTGACTAATTTTAGGATTCAATTTTATTTTATAGATATGACCTTAATATTCACGAAAAAAATATTATAAAAATAATAATCTTCAATTTAAAAACAAAAATTGATAAATAAAAATCATTATCAAATTTCCCACCAAAAACGTCACGTGACGTCACTAAACGATATTCAATACTATCTGTCTGCTAAGTTTGTTGAATTTCCATATAAAATTGTTCCAATGACGTCATATTCTCAAAATGGCGTTTGAGGTCACGTGTCAGTGAGTACAATTTTTAACATTTTAAATTAATGATATTTAATTTATTGTGATTGATTTCAATAAAAGAATCATATTTTAGGCCTTTAAATGTTACCACTAATATTTTAGACATAAATTTATATTAATTTATAATTAGTGTCAACATCCCAATTGTTAGGCAAGGGATATTATAGTGTAGACGAGTATTTAAATGACAAAGAGGCATGGAAATGACCAGCTCTTCAACCAGTTCCGCTCAGAATAGTAAATACTCTTGTATTATTATCTTATTTTGTAATATTTTTTTTACAAGATGTGCTGAGGAGTTTCTTTGGGCTTTTCTTCTCCTCCACGACAAAGCACCTTCCGAAAAGCTAAAAAATGACGTGCATAAGTGTATCAGTGATACCTATATGAATAAAATACTTTGACTTTGACGTGTAATGTTATAATAATACATTCGGCGCTGGCTAGCCAGTTCCTTTGCATGAACTTGGCTTGATTCGCTGCCGCGTATCTAGATTTATTTTATGATTTTTTTACTTTTTACCTATTCAGACTTTTTTTTTTGAGCCTGGTTTTTTTTTCAATTTTTAATAAGTTTATATAATTCGCCAATTTAATAGGTTATGAATATGACAACATATTTAGTCCTACAGCTCGGCAAAGATTTTTTATGGCCCAAAATTTAAAATTTTGCATTTTCAAAAACATTTTTTATGAAATCAAGACTCGTTTGATTTTCGGGTGGGTACCAATGAAACATGTTAAAGTACCCCGCACTAATTGTTTGAAAATTGTGTTTCAGCGGATTGGTCTGAATTTTTGGTATGTTGTAGCCCTAACCGTACTGATCAAAAGTCCCAATGGGCACGACCCCCCCAAATGCGTATTTTGTCCTCCAGGGGGCACTTTCCCCCAAAGTCTATTTATTCGATTTCTTCGGAATCATTCTGAATTTTTAGTATGTTGTAGTCCTAATCATGCCAAACAAGAGTCCCAATGGGCATAACCCCCCCAAATGCGTATTTTGTCCTCCAGGGGGCATTTTCCCCCCAAAGTCTACTTATTCGATTTCTGCGGAATCATTCTGAATTTTTAGTATATTGTAGTCCTAATCATGCCAAACAAGAGTCCCAATAGACACGACCCCCCATATTGTATGTATTCTTCTTCCGGGGGCGCTAACCCCCCTCCATGTTCTATTTATTTGATTTTAACGGAATAATTCTGAATTTTTGGTATGTTGTAGTTCTAACCGTGGCAATCAAGAGTCCCTATAGGAACGAACCGTATTCCGTAGGCGTATTTCCAACACCTGGAGAAAGAAAAACCCCCCAAAGCTAATTCATTTAAAACCTACATTTTTTCAATAACTTTCTGAGCGTTTTTTTCACAAGGGGCAACCTCCCCCTACCAAGTTCATTCATGTGATATCAGTGGAATCGTTCCGAATAATTCTTAAGTATGTTGTAGCCCTTACTAATGCAATGTAAATCCCTAATGGGCACGATCTCTTAACTGCATATATTTATTCAGAAATCCTGAAAGTCCTTAATGCCCTATTTTTCGTGTGAACTTCAACATTTTTCTTCATACTCAAAATCCAAATCTTGTTGTTTAAGATTTTTAGTGTTATTAAAGCTTTGGGGGGTTTTTCTTTCTCCTGATGGCGGAAATACGCCTACGGAATACGGTTCGTTCCTACAGGAACTCTTGATTGGCACGGTTAGAACTACAACATACCAAAAATTCAGAATTATTCCGCTAAAATCAAATAAATAAAACATGGGGGGGGGTTAGCGCCCCACGAAGGAGAACACACGCAATATGGGGGGTCGTGCCAATTAGGACTCTTGTTTGGCACAATATACTAAAAATTCAGAATGATTTCGCAGAAATCGAATAAATACACTTTGGGGGGAAAGTGCCCCCTGGAGGACAAAATACGCATTTAGGGGGGGTTGTGTCCATTGGGACTCTTGTTTGGCAAGATTAGGACTACAACATACTAAAAATTCAGAATGATTCCGAAGAAATCGAATAAATAGACTTTGGGGGAAAGTGCCCCCTGGAGGACAAAATACGCATTTGGGGGGGTCGTGCCCATTGGGACTCTTGTTTGGCATGATTAGGACTACAACATACTAAAAATTCAGAATGACTCCGCAGAAATCGAATAAGTAGACTTTGGGGGAAAAATGCCCCCTGGAGGACAAAATACGCATTTGGGGGGGTTGTTCCCATTGGGACTCTTGTTTGGCATGATTAGGACTACAACATACTAAAAATTCAGAATGATTCCGAAGAAATCGAATAAATAGACTTTGGGGGAAAGTGCCCCCTGGAGGACAAAATACGCATTTGGGGGGGTCGTGCCCATTGGGACTTTTGATCAGTACGGTTAGGGCTACAACATACCAAAAATTCAGACCAATCCGCTGAAACACAATTTTCAAACAATTAGTGCGGGGTCCTTTGTCTGTACACTCTAAGTTTATCGCAAACATAAATGAATGACATCTCTGATGCAAAACACTGAATAACCTAAATATGTACCTAGTGTGTGTTTATCTAAAACTTTTTCATTTTGATTGTAATAAATATATTAAACTAATATACAAAAACATTCCACACTTTTATTTCTAAACTGTTCATACTATACATCCTAAAATTATTATCAACTAAAGGATCAAAATTGTTTAAGCACGAACTTCAGCCAAGTGTGCGTGAACGACGCACACAGACATAGCTTCGCAATGAATATGACATAACTCTGTCAAATAAATTTTCGGCACGGCCTCTTAACTTTAAAATCAAGTGAATATGTTTTGAAATTTTACAGACATTGTGATTGTATGCTTCAAAAGATGGAATTGTCCTCATCATCTCAGCATCTCCCGGGAGCTATTAATAGCCAGCACTTAGCCAAATAAATAACACACCGTTCAATTAATTTTATGACCATCCACAACAGTTCGTAGCTCTTCGTTAAGATTAAATCCAGTCGTAGTTTAGTCATAACATTGCCTCTGTTCCAAACTTCAAACTTTCCTATTTCTTAAAATGTCTTACTGTAGTTCTGACTTCCCAAAATTAATATTAAATTTTAATTTCATACATATATCATATTTTGTTATTTTTGGTTGGTTTGGTTTGGTTATCATATTTGTCATATTTGGTTCAACAAATATCTCAAGAAGTTGAGACATGATGAAGAGTATTGATCGCTTCCCAGAGCTTTTTATTTATTTTAAAATTTTACAGACTTTTAAGTAGTATTTGCGTTTCCTTCAAACCCCTGCTGGGCTCATAAATCGTCTCAAAAGAGTAGTCCTCCACGATGACCATAATTTTATAATACACTTTCAAGAACACTAGAGAATTCTCAGACTTGTTCAGTAGATTTCCACCTCATGTACTATTATAAAATAAACTTATGTTATATTTTTTATACTAGTTCATATCATAAGATTAATTTAGTATTATTTAAAAAGGGATTATGTGGTGTTCTTTCACTGAAAAATACTTTCTAATACAACTTTTTTATCTTAAAAGCTCAATATCAAAGGGACATTGTTGTCTTACATACGTTCACTCACATCATACCCGCGCTATAAATAGCCTCTATTCCGCCAAATTAAGACATCGACCAATTCATTTTACGACCGCCGTCCGCACTCGTTTCCTCACTAAACGTTCCCATTGTTCCCACTTATCTAAACTTTGCCATTCTTCTATATCACATTCGCATTTACTTAAAAGTATGATCCCTAATTTTGATTAGGTATACATTTTATGTTTGTATGTATGCTGACGCCTATTGACATATGCTACGAATACACCAGGTGTAGTTATCACCGATTTCATGGTTTAGCGACAAAGTTATCAAGGACATCATTAACAATACCTTCTGTACAACAATAGTACAGATCTCGAAAGGGCATAGCGAGACTGTAAGTTCAATTGTCCATTCAAGCAGACTAAGTAGCAATGCAATGAAAAATTTAGCAATGAAAATATTACGCGAGTAACAAGTTCCAGCAACGACTGATTAAAACTTGTGTTACATTACATTTTATGTTAATGCTTGAAAAGATAACCCTCGTGTTATTAGGTCAAGCCTTCCCTCCGCGGTACACAACGATGTCGGATTGTACAAAATGAAAATATATTTTAAGATTTTTATGACACCGTTATGAAAGTAATTTTTCACTTCAAGTTTATTCTCCTAGTGGTAACATCATGAAATTTATTTTGTACGCGTTTACTTACAGTAAGAAGTTGTGATTAAAATATCAGAGGTTTTGTTTGTTTTCAATCACGACTACTAAAATGTTATGTTTTTATTTGTATCTTTAAATTATATGATTACATCCTTACAACAAGCCATTTCATTTGACATGCCACACTTTTTTAATTTTGGTTTCGTTGTTTTATTTTTCAAAATTCAGTTGATTATTTTATACCTTCGTCTTTGAGTCACAAAAAAGCAAATGAGTACCAAATTTTAACTCATTTGGTCTAGTAGTTGCGGAGTAACTTATTTTTAGGGTTCCGTACGAAAAAATAAAAACAGAACCATTATAGGACTCTGTACACTCGTCGTCACGAAATCAAAATTTGTTGTAGTTCTGCAATAGATAGTTTTAAATTATTCTAGAAAGAAAGTAAATCCCTCTATCATGGATAATCAACATACTTAATGCTACGAGTATTTTTAATCGCACGTCCGGTTTTGTAAATATGTTTTTTCGTAAATTTTTTCTTCTTCATATTTTTTTCACTTGTTACACTTGTTACGCGGCAAGCGCTGTTAATAAAGGCAAAATTATGGGCCAAATTATAATGTAATAATATTCTTCTAACTCTGTTTGCAAAATTTTGTCACGTGAAAACTAGGGGGGGTAGTCACCAAGGGGTGCAGGGGGGGGTAAAAAATGTATCACGTAGTATGGGAATTTTCCCTTATAAGTATCACTACATTCATTGATTGTTAGGCAACACGAAGTTCGCCGGGTCAGCTAGTAATACAATAAAATCTCATGAAAATATTTACTTGCTACGCTTATGAATTCGTAGCACGACGCGGGTGCGGCGTAGGCAAACTCGCGCCGCACTTTACAAATGATGCAAACCCACAACAGATTACCCCCAATAGATATCGCATAGTGAATTTTTCTTAGAGTTTGAACTCACAAAATTTGGCGGAAGGTGCGCCTTGCGGGGGACATCAAAATGCGCTGTGATTGGCTATTTCTAACTCATACTTGAACTTGACGGGTCAGTATTGGTCGAAATTAATGTCGTGAACATGCAAATGCAAGTACGTGTTGGCGCGCGTCAGTTGCCTTGTATGCGGTATCTATAGGGGGTAATCTGTGTGCAAACCAAACGAACTTCATTCTGCCCTAACTACCCCATTTATATTTATTATTTAAGTATACTTCTTTCTGCGTCAAGCAAAGCGCAATAATAACATTATACAGAATTGCGAATTTTAAATTGGATAATTGAATCTGACCTTATATGTAACATGAAGTGTAAGGCGCGGGCCACACAGAAAAGACGTAAGACGAAGACGAGGCTCGGACCCGTCGCAGACAGGGCGCCGTTAAAACATATAGAAAAGACAAGGAACGGGCGTGACGGTCGGTGCACACTGGGCTTTTCCCGGCCACAGAGTACTTAATCACTACGTTTTAAGAGACCTGCTCTCCGCGTCCTTTCCGCTCCCCCGCTGGCGCCTAAGCAGGCCCGCGTCCTGTCCTTTCTGTATGTTTTCCAATAGGGCGCCGACGAGAAAGCGTCGTGTCGGCGTCCCGTCTTTTCTGTATGTTTTACGTCGCGACGGCTGCATGCATTTTGTATGAAAGTAGATTAAACGGGCGCCGCGACTGCGACGGGTCCGTGTCTTGCGTCTTTTCTGTGTGGCCCGCGCCTTAGGCGCCAGCGGGGGAGCGGAAAGGACGCGGAGAGCAGGTCTCTTAAAACGTAGTGATTAAGTACTCTGTGGCCGGGAAAAGCCTAGTGTGCACCGACCGTCACGCCCGTTCCTTGTCTTTTCTATATGTTTTAACGGCGCCCTGTCTGCGACGGGTCCGAGCCCCGTCTTCGTCTTACGTCTTTTCTGTGTGGCCCGCGCCTAAGAATAAAGAGGGTTTTTCCTCGGCTACCATAGTGTGGGGTATCGATATAAAGGTATTTTTAAAATAATTTATTTATTTATTTATTTACACTTTATTATACCCTTATAACTAAGTGGTACAAAAGGTGGACTTAATGCTATAAGCATTCTCTGCCAGTCGACCTTTGGTAATAATAATGTGATAATTCATTGCAATAATTCGCGCACACAATATTTTTTTACTGCGATGCTTTTCTTTCTACAATATTACGAGTACAAACGATAAACAAACCGTTGCAGTTTTATTGATAGATGCGAAATTTAAGTTTCTGTTGTTGGCAACTTTATTTTATATGGCAATTTAATTATATGGCAACATCAATACCATGCTTCGGAAACTACCTTCTTCCACTTAGGTTAGGCTGTAGATGTGTGAAGTTGAGTAGAGTTCACTCCACGAGTTGACGCTCACGAGACACAAAAATTGCTACGCGAATTCAAGTTTACTCACACGTTTATTTGACTCCGACCCTTTTACCACTTATAGCATTGCGTGATATTTCCTCGTTATCAAGAATTATTTACGGTATAGTATGGACGGAGGAATTATTGGGTCCTTATGCCGCCTAATGGTCGTAGCGCACATATCAACTCGGAAAGGGATCGGCACCGGATCGCCTCGCGTCAACCTAACGTAAGCGCGTTACCAACCGACCAACAGCTCCAAATCGACTCGGCTACCGACGGCTAGGCGACGCCGCGCTTACGGCTCGCCGCCGGCCGCTGGTTGACGGAATGAATGACAGCAGTTCTGTTCGCCGACGCAGCGGTAGCCGCGACGCGGGGCGTGCACGAGGAAACGGAAAGTCGAAGGATAGCGTACGGTGAGACGTACGTACGTACGTACTTTACGAGTTGATATGTGTGCTACGACCATAAAAGACTTACGTGAGGTAAAAATTTATATCGAACGATAACAGTTAAAATAATCGGCTTTATGTTCCTTCCGAAGCACAGAAGCGCTTACACCTTGGTTGCAAGTCACTTACAATACGATCGACACATATGTTCATGGTGTCTACACGTACATTCGTTGAGAATATGACACATGAGACAGAAATGAACTGAACCACCAAAGAAATATTTTTACGTCAAAATATATCACATTTTTTCCCTCGTACAATATCTTTTTCCGGTTGAAATGTTTCGAAAAACTTATAAGAATCTTTTCAAGACGTCGAGTTTCCCCCGACACTATGGGAGAAAGCTGTATTGTGTCGAAACTTCAGCGTGAATATGTAACCACGATACAATGCACTGGGTCCATTGAAATGTGTCACTGTAGAAATATCTCAGACTTATTTAGAATTTAGAAGTGGATAATAAAACTGTCGCCAAGATGGAAATCATAATAATATGGTTCTATACCCGAATAAAGTATAAGTACGGAAAGAATGAGTTAGGATATTACAGATATAAATATAGCACTTAAATAAAAAAAAAATATAGCACTTATAACTACTTAACTATTATATGATTGTAATAGTGTAACCGTTATTGTAAGATAGTTAGTTATAACATTTGTTTTAAACGACACGGGAATCCACACCAGTAACTTAAAATATGCAATTAAAATATTGCGGTAATATTTTGACATGCAAGCAGACTGAAACATATTCCTCTGTTAATTATCCACAAAATATAACTTTAATTAAAATCAGACGGCCGGACTAATGATGTGTCAGACGCCGTAGTGCAAGCTTAATACTACAACTATAGCGGATAATTATACTGAGCTTTCTCAAGGATACTATGAAACATTGTAATGGGTAATGAACTCATGAGAGAAACGCTGTAACACTTGCAATCCTACTTCATACTAATATTATAAATGTGTATGTTTTTTCTCTTTCACACAAAAATTACAAAACGGATTTTCCTGAAATTTATAGAATAGAATAGGACGTAGGGTACTATTGTCCCGGAAAAGTAGGTATATTCTTTACGTTTTTATGTCGGAATGCGATAATGAAGTACAGGTACTTTGACTATTAATAAAACCTGAAGCCATGGTAATAATTGGTCAAACGTTTCAAAAGAGAGACTTTTAAAATAATGCAACCTAATATGTAGATACCATTATGGGTTTCGCACAAAGAAAAAAAACTCATTACGTAATACATTTTACATTAAAACCAAAAATGTATAGAAATGTCTATCGTCTAGCCAGGCGGACGAACTGCTAGTAAATAAATAATAAAGTTATTTTTATGAAAGCTATATAAAATCCATCGCGTGCACACAACTTCAGTCTTCATAATACCTTAATAGCAGCCGCTAGTAATAACATCTTGCAATAAAAAGGAACTAATTTATACACGTGGGGGGGCGTGGGTCGCTAGCTATGAATTGCAGTAATGGAAAAATGTTTCATGTCATTACGTAGTCTGAAATGTAATCATAATGAACAAGCCCGAGGTTCAAATGCAGTTTGGTCGATACAGGGTTATCCTTCAGACTACTGTTATGTTTGTCACGCGCTAACAATTGTACGGATTAATATAACATGGGCAACTTGTCACACAGATAGTGTATGTCCAGATCCAGAATAAGAAAATAGGGTAGAGATAAAAGAATAAGGAAAGGAATAGTTTTTCTTATAGTTTAATGTTCCTCTGGGATGATTGCGCCTTTTATACGTTTTTGACTTCGTTTTCTGAAATCATTCTTCGCCGGCGAGACCGCATGCGGAAACGCTTTTTTCCTGCAGTTATTGTTGGATGGGGAATACCGCATTCACATTTGGGCTGGTACCTCCAAGTGCTACCTATCAACCTTGGACTCGATGGAGAGGCGTGCAAAGAGGCTCATTAGTTACGCAGAACTTGTGGTAACCAATCTGATAAGCTTCGCACACAGGCGAAGGGTAGTCAAACTCGCGGTATTCTGTAGGATACGTCTTGGAGTGCGCTCAAGACTTGCACGACTTAATTCCCCTATCCTTGTTAGTCCGTAGAACAACCCGTAAGTACGGCGAGCATCTTACAACTTGATTTAATAAAAGCGTGTTGACTTATCTTCTTCAAAACTTAATTTTTGTCCAAATCTCAATTGCCATTTTTTCATTCATTATTTTATTACTTCGTATAACCAAATAAAATAACAATTACATAAAACAGCTTTCAGTCTCGTAGGTATACTACGACACAAGTTGACACAAGTGTTTTAACGTCGCACCGCGTCGCAAGCACGAGCCTTTGTGGATTCTAACATCGCCGAAAACGAATACCTTTCATTAACTGTACAAAAGTTGAAGTTCTTCAAATTAACGCTGTAATTTTTTGTTACATCTTTATGTGAGAGTTCCATGATAAGTATTTTGTTTATATTTGTACTGAACGGAAAAAACTGGAATACGGTACATAAGCAAGTTTTCTTGTCCAATTATTGTTATGTTTAGCAAATTAGAATTTGTTGTTAAATTATGGAATGTAAATCAGATATTATATGGGTCATTTACAGTACCTTAGAGTCAAGCTATTTAGAGAGACAGATTTCTATTTCGGCCTTTAACTGATGTCTGAGTCAAACCTAGGAGAGACTAATTAATTGGATAGAAATCGCCGATGCACAATTAAATGAAATCGGGGTTTGACTAGTCAGACCTAATTAATGCATAGAGGACGCACTTTAGTACCTATTCCAAAGTGTGTGACTACGTAACAGATAATTTCGGGCTTTGCCTAGTTTATCTTAGGAGCGAAGGCAAAATTGGTCAAACGTCCGTTACATCATTTGATAACTGTATATCAGATGTCGTTAAAAACATCAGTCTCAAAACCGGGGGTTTCGGGCCACAGGCCCAAAAAATCGACAAAACGAAAATGGAAGAAAAATTGGATTAGCTTGAGGAAAAGGAACCCCGCAAAGCGGCATTTATTTCTTATGTTTTGTTTTGCCATCATACCCCAAGTTAGAGGTCTGTTAGGATGGAAAAAAATTTACTAGAAATTCGAGATTTATTACGGGCATAGCATAGGGTAAAAGATTCGAGCCCCAACTTCTGTAGACCGTGATACCTACATGAATGCTTTCGGTTGGGATTCGTATTATTATAATATAATATTCACGATAATAATATTATTATTGATAAATTATACTCAATTGTGATGGATTTAACGGGGGTTGAGTACATTTATATCAAAGGCAATCATTTATTGGGACGATAAAACCTATCACAGAACCCTCCGCCACGCACATCGAAATATTTCCATCGCGTTTTCGCTACACCTTTAAATTTCCTGAGATTAAATTTCGCAGTGATAAATTATGACATGGGTAAGCAGGTCCATCAATTGGCGTGAATTGCCAGTTTTGTGTAATCAGTTATATAAATAAATTTACTTAGATACAATGACAGCTGATGTCGCAGGTGTCTGGTGGCATGTTTCGCGGAATCTTAATTCCTTCAAGGTGCCGCAATTATTCGCACACAGTGCATTTAGGTACAAGTAGGCTGTTTATGTGTGTATTTGTGTAATATAAAAATACTTGCAGCATGAGTCTGCATGAATATATAATACCTAATTATAATTATAATTACATATTAATAATTATAGTAAATTTTTTAGACAAGTCCTCAGTAGGTATTTACCATTTACTAACTAAACAGTCTTACAAGATGGTGTTGAAGCAGATCTAACAAAATTATAGACTACAAATTGTCTAATATGTAAAATATTTCTATTATTTATTAATTATTCCGAATAATTTTAGTTTTAACATGCGATTTTAGATGGTGATGGCTGTAGTCAATTTAATGGTTTTTTGAATCACGCTAGCGGCTAGCGATTGTACGCCGAAATGACGCCGAAGCAGCAAAATACGTAAATGTTTTATTTTAATGTTTTTTATGAACGTGATTGTTATTACGAGTTACGACAAACGGATAATAGGGTATTTTAGGGAATTTTACGGTGTTTCGCTTTTAAACTATCGATTGACAACTTTCTATAATAAATAAAAATAGAACCTGCACATTGTCTGACTAGTTCTATACCATTTATGAAATTCCGTTTCAGAAATGTTCCACGGAATATACAATACATAACTGTGCTATACAATAAAATAGGAAAAAGGAAAATTGTATCGAGACCTTGCATAATAATTATTGACAGCTAAACATTAGTTTTCAATAGGTATCATTAAAAATACTTACCAGAACCTCATGGTGGGTTCGATTTCCTCTATGGACCCACTGGACATTCGAGGATGGCAGCACCTGCAGACCACCGCAGGGGATGGATACGTTGGTCCCCCTGTCAGTTGCAACTTCGCGGATTTCTACCTCCTCTCCTACGGCCCAAGGAAGAACTGACGACAGAAAATATTATTAATTAAATATGACACGATTTATATATTATATGTTATAAGGTCAGTTTCCGATGCACGTAAAATATTCACCTTCTAATCCAAGGCAGAACAGAGGCACCAATATACGCTCGAGAAACATTCTAATATTTCTACATTTAGACCCTAAGAAAAATCCCACACACCTTACCTAGCAGTAAAGTAAAAAAGGTTTTTTCTAACTAGTCATTTACATTACACGGAATTTATACGACGAGAGGCGAAATAAATAATAGGAAACAAATCTCACAACAAACGACCGCACTTCATTGATAAAAGTCATAGACTAAATTATTTGAACTTTCATCAACTTTCAATTCAATCAAATGTCACCAAGACAACTTTCCTTGCCATGTTGCAAAGAAGCTTGGCAACCATAGACAAATATGGTATTGGCAGGGTGTAAAATGTACGCAACATAGAATAATAAAGTCCGGTGCAACTATAAAAGTGGTACAATTAACAATTGGTACAAAAAACGTAATAATAATTATAAACTATATTTTAATGCTGTTGTCTTAAAAAATATAATATTCGTAATAGCATACTAGATTTAAATAATTAATAGGGACGTGACTCAACTTTAGCTTTAAGAATAATAATTAATATTTATTTAATGGTAATAGTGAAAATACTGTAGAAAAATAAAACTCGATTCCGAAAGTTCTAAGCTAAGTTGAGTTAATTTTTAGGCAAATTAAGCAATGATCCGACTTGTATCCGATTCCGATCACGATTCAGTGATCTATCCGACATAGCACAGGCAGAGACAACAATAAAGATTTTCTTCGGACATGGCCGCTGTATCGGCAATACAACACCTGCAATGTTTTGTATATTCATATTCATTTTTTATAATGAATAAAGTATTTTTTACTTATAAGTAGTGATTAGTGGATTGTGTAGAGTTCTGTGATATTTGTGATGGATGCAGACAGCGAATACGAAATAAAGAGAGCCCGTGATGCAATTCAAATGATAGAGACCATTCAATCGATGATCGACGTTTCGGCGGATAGACTCGAGGGTTTGAGGACCCAGTGCTCCACGAGCGCAGAGCTGACGCAGCAAGAGATCAGGACTTTGGAGGTAGGGATGATGGATGAACTTCTCGAGATAGAAAAGTTTTGATAAAACTTGATACACCAGATAATATGCCCTTGAACGGTTTTCCAATGTCCGTAGCTCAAGGACTGTTCTGGGCTCAAGGATGTCAGTAAATAGTTCATTGCCGTAGTAGAAAGTGAGCGTAGCGCGCAATCGCCTTGACGCCGCAGTGCCCTGTTTTACGATACGCTAGTAGTAAGAGGGAACTGCTAAAGTAGTATGTTGATTTTTGGTTACTAACAGATTTGAGATTTGATTTTATCATTGATTCAACGAGTAATTGCAATTAATCCATTAATGGGATTTTGAAAAAAATATTAGTATGATTAATTCAAAAATATTATCTATTTAAGAATGGTACCCTAGCTTTACAGACTACTTCATTGCTAGATTTTGTAACATGATTTCTATTAAAGTATTTGTGATGGAATTTAACTAATTAAAACAGTATATCAATCAACTACACGACAACAACTTCAAATACTATAGAGGTATCATAAAGTAACAACACATTATAACTACCTATGCTCATCACAAATTCCATACCTTACCAGGCATTGTTTTCAAGATTGCAGTATGCAAGGTCACGACAAATGAATTTTAAGACCAAGATAATATGGGTACTTTATTAGGAGGAACTATCTGTATTTAAGTTTATTGTTGAGGATAGCCAATGTAAAAGAGATGCTCTTTTACTCTTCTGGCAGGTAGGCTTATATCTATCTGGTTTTAGGGTGTGAGGAGCAACCACTATAAGTCCAAGCCTGTAATGCAAGCTAGTAGTGTCCCCGCTCCGTGCTTGACAATAGACAAGGCTGTGGTGTCAGCACTTTCCTGTCCTCAAAACGACAGTTTTTTTATATGTTATGGTTACAGCGTCAAAGAACTAGATATAATGCACCCATCCCACTTCCTTTTAGCCCTTTGGTGACCTTTAATGTCAAAAGGCAGGAATAATATCAAACTGTGGTGTAATCTAAGGTTTCTTTCAGATGTTTAAATGGCAACTAGAGACTACATTAATTCATATTTTAAAAAAAAATGTAGTTGATTAAAACTTTAACCTTCTAGATAGACATTGATAAGATGATATCTTCATCTGGAACATATTTATTTTGTAGTTTCTTGCAAGCGTGGCAGATTTGCTTAGACAGATAATTATTTGTTTTGGGTAAACACTGACTGAAGGCTCTATGACTTTGATACTGAAAAATGTTTTGAGCTATATAGTAATATTGAGTGACAGAGTAAAGAGCAGGATATAATTATAATTAAAATTCCATGGAAGGGTAATATTTTTTTAAATGAGATTGGATGTTGATGAAAATAATTAATTAAATTTATGTAGAATAAATAATGAATAAAAAAATTGTCACAAGACATTGCCAAGTGCTCTTAATCATACTTTTTCAACATTGGTGTCATGCATCATACAAGGCAATGTGTTTTTCCCAACTCCATATTTGACACAAATGCAGAGGCTCTTTGATTCATAATTATATTAATAGCAAACCATAAATAAACACAAATTGGTTGATATAATACGATTCTGCCAATGTTTTAATATCATTGTTTATGCTTTAGTGAATTGTGGGCATGAAATTCAAACCATTCCCATACTCGAGATTCAAATTCTGCTAAAATGTCAAACATTCTGAAAGTAGATATGAATATATTTTTATTTATTTATTTATTATTTTAATTCAGAATACATTCCATGTATAAATTCGATCATACACAATTAATACATTAAAAAAAATTGTTTCGATTAATACCTACTTAAATTAAAGCCCATTAAATGAAGATAAATTAAATTAAATTACATGCCAAACAAATTAAAACCACTTGAGACAAATCAAATTAAATCAAAATATATAACTCGGTCAAGAAAATTCTGAAACATCTCTGTAATGTTTAGGTAGTGAAGTCTGCCAAATTATACAGTGCATTATTTAAATACTGTCATTGCATGGGGAGGTCCAGACCCTCAAGGCTCTTTAGAACCCCTTTCAGAATAATATGCCAAAATGAGCACAACATGCTTAGAAACAAAACACTAATTTATACCATCCACCCAGGGTTGACTGGTGGACAATGCCATTAGGCATTAAGTTTGCCCTTTGTTCATCCTTTTTTATAAGGTGACATTAATTTTAAATAAATAAATAATTCGAATCCATAAGTTTGCACAACAAATTCTACCATAAAACAAGCCCCTCTAAGTAGATTTTTATAGAAGCAGTGCTATTCTTACAAATCTGGCAGTGCGTTGCTATTATCGGATGCCTCTGTGATCATTCTCTTGTCTAATCACACCAAGGTTTATTTTGAAGTTGTTAAGAATTACATAGTCAGATAAATTAAATTTTATGTTGAAAAAAATATTGAATTAATCTGATATACTGTATGCTTGCATATCAGCTAATCCTGTTGTTCATAAGAGTTGATCCATCCTGCCATACAAAGGATTTGATTTCCGATAGGGGTATACATAGATTAACTACATAAATGTTTATAAGTAAGCTATCCACACACCCAGGGAACCTATTACAGGGGTTTTTGTGTGTATCTAATTATTAACATCAACACAAGAAATTGATGTATGTATGATAACAAGTGAGCAATCAATATACAGCAGCATTCCAATGCAGATCAAATACATATCATAGTTGACAGATTGCTGATGTGTTTACTAACAAATCAGACCTGTAATCAGACTGGTCTATTGAAACAAATAACTTCACTGTCAACTTGTTTTCCTATGACTCATATTGTGGTTGTATTAATAGATTTTATGTTGTTTTATCAACAATAATACAGTACAAATTGTTGTTTTATTCTGACAAATACATACTAAGGTGCAATAATATTTGTATTATTGTGATATGGTATATGGTCTTAGATTTTTTTTTATCTATATATATAAAATTGAAAAGAGACACACCGCTGATTAAACAATAAATCTCAGAAACTGCCGAACCGATTATGATGAAATTTGGCAGGGAGATAGTTTGTGTTAAGGAGACGTCAGCTAAGAACGGATTTTTGGAAATTCATCCCCTAAGGGGTAAAAACAGGGATTGAAAGTCATTTTCATACAAACCAACTTCGTTAATTTAAGAGTTATAATTATGAAAATTTTTATGCAAGTTTATAGTAATAAACAAAAGTTAAATTTAACATATTTTTTTGGAAAATCATCCCTTAAAGGGTTAAAGTAAGCGATTGAACGTAGTATGTAACTTCGTCATTTTTGAAGTTAAAAACATAAAAATTTACATATTACCTCAAAATTAGAAACTAAATTTTTAAGGATTACGTTTTTTTAGAAAATCATCCCCTAAAGGGTTAATTAAGGCAGCCCAAGTTAGTATGGGAACTTCGTCAGTTTTGAAGTAAGAAGGGTGAAAATTTGTATTTAAGCTTATAGTTAGACACAAAAAATAACTGTATCACAGTTTTCTCGAAATTCATCCCCTAAAAATAGGGGTTGGTAGTCAACTAGGTACATAAAAATCAACCTCACCAGTTTTCGAGGTATAAATATGAAATTTTTTATATTAGTATATATATAGTAATAAACAAAAGTTAACTTTAACACATTTTTTTTGGAAAATCATCCCTAAAAGGGTTAATTTAGAGGATGGAACTCATACGCAACTTCGTCATTTTTGAAGTTAACAACATTAAAATTTACATATTAGCTCAACATTAGAAACAAAATTTTAAAGTTGTGTTTTTTTGGAAAATCAACCCTTAAAGGGTTAAATAAGAGTGTGTAAGTTAGTATGTCAACTTCGTTAGTTTTAAAGTAAGAACGGTGAAATTTTGTATAAAAGCTTACTATAGTTAGACACAAAAAATAACTCTATCACGGTTTTCTCGAAGAGGAGAGAAACAGGAAGCGGGAGAAGGACCGGGGGCGGGAGAAGGAGAGGGAGAGGGACAGGAAACGGGAGAGGAAGAGGGAGAGGGACAGGAAACGGGAGAGGGAGAGGGAGCGGGAGATGGACCGGGAACGGAACAGGTAGCGGGAGAGGGACCGGGAGCGGGAGAGGGAGAGGGACAGGAAATGGGAGAGGGAGAGGGAAAGGGAGCGGGAGAGGGACCGGGAATGGGACAGGCAGCGGGAGGGGGAGTGGCAGAGGGTGAGGGACAGGAAGCTGGAGAGGGACTAGGAGTGGAAGAGGAGAGAGAGAGAAAGAGAGAGGGGGATTAATATTGAAATTTTTAACCAATAAATAACACATGAATAACGTGTGAGAGCACCAAAAATTTGTTTTTAAAATTATTGTTTGTCTGTCTGTCTGTTTGTCAGTCCGGGCGTCACATCAAAACCCTTGAACTGATTTCGACGGAAATTAGTTAAGTTGTTTCTTATACTTTTGGTCATATTTTAGAAAACTTTTCATCCAGAAAAATTAAAAGGTTTCCCTGGAAACAAGATGAATCTTTGTATGGGCTATTTTTAAAATATCAGCCATTTGCTTTAAATTTGCTACAAACGTTTCTCCTTTAATTGATGGAATACGGTTTCGAATTTTTCAAAATTTTTCATGAAAAAGAAAAAAACAAATAAATATGAATATTGTTTATTCTTCAAAACCCGCTGCCGGAGGAATAATTTGTGATTGTATCGTAGGTTTTACTTTATAAATTCCTAAATTCAATATAAATAAACCTGTTATTAAATTTTCTTCTGTGAGGGGTACAAATATAATTTCATAATAAGCATAATTTCCGCGTGCGAAGCTGCGGGCAACTGCTAGTATCTTATAAGTTAATGCTTGACTACAATGGTAAAGCGCATTAACTTAGTAAAAGCCTATTCACTCTTGCCTTGAAGACACTCACATTATAATCGAGCGGAAATACCGACGCGGGCAATTTATTCCAATCCTTCGCTGTACGCATAATAAATGACGAAGCGAAGCATTTACATTATGAATAGTATAAAACAAAAAATATCCAAATCGGTTCGATTATTTTCATTTTTATAATATAGAAGAAGATAGATATCGAGTTAATTTACCGAAATCTTTATATTTGTTCTCTAAATCGCCAGCTCGATACCTACTCGGACTCGGTTAACTCAAGTAACTTGGTGAGTTTGATGGGTATACTTACTCGAGTAAATGGTTACTTTTGCTCGAGTATCTTGAGTTGTAGAAAATATTATTCGGCCCATTGCTATATTGCACCAATAGCATTGTATAGTAAACATGTGGTGACGTGTTCCAGGGTAAGCTGGTGAAGCACTTCTCCCGGCAGCTGGTGATCAAGGCGCGGTTCGGCGAGGAGCTGCAGCGCGAGCTGGGCGACGTGCCGTGCCTCGCGCTATGGCTGCGGGTGGTGGGGCTCAGTCCCGACGCTATACAGGTGAGCGGTGGTCATTGGTCGTACTGATGGGTTTATCATAGCTACCGAGAGTCGAGACTACCAAGATTCTAGTCATGCAGTATTAAGTATCCATGTGATATTTGTGACTTACACACGTATTATTATAATACTACGGATTTAGATGAGATCTTAGTAATATTATAACGATTATGATAAATATTTTAACGATTATGATTATGAAAATATGTATAATAAACGTAATGGATTATGAAGATGGTTGTTACTCACACACAAACTGCTCATAGATGTAGATGATTTGAGTGTTAATCTGGACTGGATTAACACTCAACCAGAGTGACTTTAACCCGTGATCTTTTCTGATGGGTTAAAGTCACTGGGATACTCCAGTGCGGATTTGTGGTGAGGTTTAAGGCAAACCAAGTGTCGGAAGTTTTCATGCCACCCGAGGACCTCCGACATGTATAAATGACTGTTATCTTACAACAACAGCGTGCCCTTCGATACACGGAAGCGCGAAAGATTTTGTTTACCACTAGTGGTCACCCATCCAACTACCAACTGCGCCCTGTTGCTTAACTTTGTCGATCACTTAGGATCGACACATGACGCCGGTATATGAGAGATTTGCATGACTTACGCCCCAACTCAGTCATTAATGGTTACTTAAATTCGCACCTTAGTACAGAATTTGTATGAGATATTTGTACTCTGAGTCTGGGCGTTAGAGCTATAAATCTCGTATGTTACAATAACGGCGCGTATCCCCAGGCGATATGTTCCCGCGTGCCGTCTCTGGAGGCGCTGCGGGAGCGCGCGGAGCACGAGCTTCGTGCGCTGTTGGCGGGCGCGCGCGACGAGGAGGTGCGCCGGCTGTGTCGCGCCATGCAGCGGCTCAGGACATACACCGGTAATGACGAGCTTCCATATTATTATATTTATTACTCTACTTACTATTTCCTAAAAAAATCCTCTTTGGGAATAATTTTCTGAAATGAATAAGTAACTTAACTTCCGTTTTATTTTACAAAAGAAAACCATTGGGTCATTTATGATTGGATAAGGGCCAATCAGAAATCTTTTAAGATCCTTCGGACCAATAGGTTGCATTGATTCCATTATGATTACATGACAAACTAGATGACGTAAGGGGACTGTCAAATGAATTAGAAAATTATTATAATCAGCCAGGAGTAATAGTGTTCTGTGATTATAATACATTACAAACTACATGGCGTTTTGGGACTGTCAAATGAATTTGAAACTTAAAAGATCGACATTATATACGCAATCGACTTCAAAGTAAAATCGAAATTCAAAGTAATTTTATTGAAAATCTCGTATTTCCTACTATTAACATTGACTAAAGTTAGTATGTGTAATTTCTTAAGATAACATAATCAAAAAAGGTATTTTTATCAGGACACAAAAATGTTAAAGTCAGTACATTTCTCCATACTAAATGGGCATTCTCCTTTATTAAATTAATATTATTAACAGGAAAATTTAGATTTTTTGTTTGTTTGTAAGGGATAAACTCAATAACTACTGGACCAAATTTAAATCTAATAGAATATTATATTTAATAACATAGACTAAATTTTATCTAAAACAATACTTTGAGTATTCAACGTATTGCAGAAAAAATTATTATTAATGCAATATAAAGTGCTTTTTTTTTTAAAGGTAAAATTTGTTCCATTTGTATTGCAGAGGCCCTGGCGCGTGGTGACGGCGCGGCCGAGCTGCCTCTGTACTGGGACTCGTGGGAGCGGCACGTGCGCGGCTCGCCCAGGAACCGGGAGGAACGGAACGCGATTAAAAAAGGTACGTTGACATAACGATCAATATTACCAATATAATCCCTGCCTCCAACGAGACACTTAACCGGTGTGGTTAATATTTTAATTTTTAACTTTTAATCCGGCCCTGTACGGCTAAACATGTAAACTTTAATTGGCTTACTAAGGATGGGTTGTTCGTACATTTTAACCGCAGCTAACTTTAACTATTACCGACCGAATATCAAAATCCGCGAGCCAATAGGGAAGGGAGACATAATTGTAATGGCAGCTCTATTGGCTCGAGCATTTTGAGATTCGGTCGGTAATAGCTAAAATTAGCTGCGGTAAAAATGTGCCAATAGCCCACCCTAATTGTTGCTCTATTTAAAATTGTTATGAGATTTTGTAATCTTTTGAGAAAATATTTCTCTAAAACCGTACTACTATTGAACATAATATAACTGTATGTGTTTGTCAGGCGGCAAGTCCCCCACGACGCCGGTGTCGAAGCGCAAGGCGAGCGCGCACCTGCCCGCGCCCCCCGCGCCCGCCGCGCCCGCCGCCCTCACCAAGTCGCGCTCGCACGAGTCGCAGCTCTCGGTGCGGCCCGACGCATCCGACCTCAGGTACAGTACAGTACGGCCGACGTATCTTGGCGCGTTTGAACTTCGCGCAGAAGGCTGCGCAGTAACATAATAGGGATGTTGACACTAATTGTAAATTAATATTTTATGTTTAAAGTATTAGTGGCAACATTTAAACACCTAAAATATGATCCTTTTGTCGAAATCAATCAAATAAATTAAATATCATAGTATAGTATTGAATATCGGATACTGACGTCACGTGACGTTTTTGGTGGGAAATTTGATAATGATTTTTATTTATCAATTTTTGTTTTTAAATTGAAGAATATTATTTTTATAGTATTTTTTTCGTGAATATTAAGATTCTATCTATAAAATAAAGTTGAATCCTAAAATTAGTCGATAATTGGCACCACGATAATATCCTGGTGATGTCGGTTGCAGCGACAACAGCCAGTCGTCGGCGGTGGCGGAGGGCAGCCCGCCCGCGTCGCCGCGCGAGCCCGACGTGGAGCCCTCGCCGCAGCGGGTACACCATAACAATGTTGTGAGTTTATACTCTTAACTCACTGTATTTTATACTCTTTTTTAACCGACTTCAAAAAAAGGAGGAGGTTCTCAATTCGACTGTATTTTTTTATGTTGTTACCTCAGAACTTTCAACTGGGTGAACCGATTTTTATGATTCTTTTTTAATCGAAAGCTGGTGCTTGTCATGTGGTTTCACTTAAATTTGAGCGAGATCTGACACTGGCATCCATGAGAAAACCATATAAGTCTTAAATTTGTATTAAGTATGTGCGCGACAAATGGACGATAACTCAATATCACGCCAACCGATTTCGATGATTCGTTTTTTATTGGAAACGATGTACTTCATTTGAAGTCGATTTTTTTTGTTAAAGTTTTAGATTATTATACTCTTTAGTTTATTCTCGTATATCTTCACTCTCTCTATAATATCTCGGTGTTTCAGCGTGTGTGTGGCTGTTGTATGTGTGTGTATGGAAACAAAGAAAGTCTGTACCTGAGGTACACCCTTTTGTATTTCTATCCTTTTGATGGTTGCCTGGAAATTGCTACTTAGCGATAAGGTCGCCTGTTGTTTGGCCCTTCTTGTTTCTTTAATTTCTTTGTATGTTTGTATGATGATGACTTGTTCGTCTTATTTTTTCCAAAATGTTTATATATATAAACATTTTTGTTGTCTTGTTGTTTGTCTGTTTTATAAATAAACCACATTTTCGCAATCCGTTATATTATAGTGTCCCAAATATTACGCAAGATGATAACATGCTTGCATTTGCGTGATAAAATGTTACGGACAAAAAGAAAGAAGCAGTTTTCAGCTGATAGTTCAGTGCCTATGGGTTTTATGAAACAACATTAACACAAAAAAAACTGTTTTTTTGTACATAACCGTAATCTCCTTCAGCACAACCACCACAACCAGCACAACGCGGTCATCAACAACACGTCGACCCCTGTCAGCGTGGGCATGAGCCCACTGTCGGGCGTGGGCGCGCCGCGCTCCCCACGCACGCCCACGTACGGCGGGCGCTGCATGGCGCACGACATCGCGCACCGGTTCACCAAGACCTTCAATATGATCGCGACGTGCGACTACTGCGATAAACAGATGCTGTTCGGCTCCGGGTTGAAGTGTAAGGAGTGCAAGTTTAAATGCCACAGGTTAGTGACAGGTTGTACTTTGTTTTTGGAACGAAGTTCCTTATCGCGCGTTGTGAAAGGGGGCTAGACGGAAAATTACGACACTTTTTGATTTTACGAATGACGACACTTTTTTTGAAGTGATTCAGAGAGTTTTAACAGAGATGGCGCTGTACTGTACAACTTTCTGAATCACGCTAGCGTGATTCAGAAAGATTTACAGAGATGGCGCTGTACAACAAAACAATACTTAAATCGAAAGGAACTTCCTTCCATCCGGGTGACCCTTGACACCTCTCATGTTATTTTTTTAAGTCGATATACTGGCCAGCTTATCGTCTTTCTATCGATCTGGTAAGGCTATCGTCGCCCAAGGACATCAGCTATACTAAAGACATCACTGGTGCGTTGCCAGCCAAGAAAGAAGAAAAAAAGAAGTTTCACTTTATCTGTTGCTATAGTAGTGTTTTAATGGATTGTTGCTGTTGGCCCTTATCGGCTTTTACAGCTTACTTTTACAGTGAGAGACTACGCAAGGAATAAATATGAGACAAACACAGCGAAGCGAGGCCGGGCTTAGTAAAATGTACCCATAACCCGACGTCGTGTAGAACACATATAATTTCTACCTCTGGAACAGATCCAAATCGCAATGAAAAGTCTTCGATAAACGCGTAAGCTGCCATGTAATAAATATGCCAAGTATTATCTAAACCTGGTTTGTCATTTTTACGTGATATTCACACAGAGAAACAGACAGACGAAAATTATATTTTGGCCTTTTCATCGATAACAAAAGCAACTTAGTATGGTTAAATATTCGTAAAATATTTAATGTATTTATTTGGCCCATTTCTCTTTTAGTGTCATTAAATAATGTAATACTAATGTAACCATAATACATTTTGATTATTTATATGCTATTTATTTCTTCAGGGATTGTGAAAGTAAAGTTCCTCCGTCGTGCGGCCTGCCGCCCGAGTTCGTAGTAGCGTTCAAAGAAAAATTTCATAAAGACGGTATGTTGTAATTTTTGTATTCTCTCTCTCTATATATATATATATATATATACAGGGTGAATTTTTCAAGTGTGCGTGGATGGTCAAATTCGAAACGATGAGGAATAGCGAAAAGTGGTCAAAGGAGTATCTAGGCCGATTTTGATGAAAACTAAAACTGCATCATTAGATTTAAAAAAAATTAATAATCTTGGCCAGGAATCGAACCCGTTGATTTTGAAAAAAAACATAAACGCGTACTTATGTACGCGCGTGAGAAGTTATACTTCTTTGGCATGAAAAAAAATTCAAAAAACAATATTAAAAAAAACATTGTTCAAAATACAATATTCAAAAACAGCAATATTAAAAATAAAAATTAATTAATATTTTGAAATAATTTAATTTACGAATCTCTATAGCCAAACTATATGTGTTAAGCGCCATCTGTGATTAATTTTGTATCTACATACTTGTAAAAACACCATCTATGTTCTATTACGAGAACTATTACGATACCATGCCACCTAGAACTAACTTCACGATGTAGAATTTAGCTAACTTCACGATGTAGAATTTAGGTGTCGGTGTGCGCGCGCATCGTAAAATTTCACTCTCATCATTTTTCTCCATCGCGCCAAAAGAAGTATAACTTCAAAAAAAACACAACCTGTATTATTACACCATTCGATAGTGTTTCTAACAATGATCCAATTCTGGGAAGTAATGACGTACGAAAAATGTGCGCATCTCAGTATCTATGTGTACGTTGCTCGCAATGATATTTAAAAAATAGTATAATATCATTGGTTGCTCGAGCGCGCTGATTTTATTGTGTGGTGTAACATAATGTGTGTTGTCAGGCGGCTACTACACGGGCTCGGTGAGCGCGCGCGGCGGGTTCCTGACCTCGCTGACGTCACGGCGACGCCCGCGCGTGCCCGCCGCGCCGCACGCCACGCTCGTCAACCATCCCTACACCGTGAGTATCGTGCGATTCCTGCGCTACTTCTTCGATGATTCTTCTCCATAGCAATAACTCTGCTAAGCGATATCAGTTTTTATATGGAGGGAAATTGAACAGAAAATATTATGTTAAGATTAATTAATTAATTCATGAAATTACCTGTGATAAATATTACATTGGTAGCAGTTTCAAAATAATAATAATAGACCGAGTTCCAAAGGGAGGTTCTATTTGAGGTTGGCTGGTTGGTGTAATAAATATCGTAGAACCAATAAAGTTACATGTACTACGTGTGTGTATTACTGACAATAGTCAGTCATTCATTCACATCATTCACGATATTTTGAAATTAACGTCTAGGGAAGTAACGTTATCCATTTTTTCTTTCAAATCCCTGAACTGAAAGCAATATACATATGTATATTCTATTTGTCTTCGTATATCGAACCCTGTGTGTGTATATGTTCCCAGGGTGGGCCGGACTCCTCCTCGAACACGTCTTCGTGCAATAGCTCGACGCCGTCATCCCCGGCGCTGCCGCCCGCGACCCCGCAGCACCACCAGCACACGCCGCATGGGCCGCACGGACCGCACGCGACGCACGCGCCGCACGGGCCGCACGGGCAACACCTGCCGCATCTGCCGCCCGCTAAACAGCAGTTTCATTTCCCAGGTGAGTCACAGCGTTGAGTACAATGTGTGCGTGTGCGTGCAAACGAGCGTGCGTGTGCGTGCGAATGAAAGTGCGTGCGTGCAATAATCGATACAATGATACGATCACATAATATGTACTACGTATTGGCATTTGCCGTTCTTGGCGTCGCTAAACAGTAGATTCGTTCTCCAAATGAGTGACCGCGTTGCGTACAGAGCACGCGTGTAAGCGTGTGTGCGTGCGTACTTGCAACATCAAAAGAAACAAATTGGTCGTATAAATAGAACGCATTTGGCGTTAAGCGCCCGCTTGCATATGTATACCTGATCACCTCGATAGGACCTCTTAATTCTTGAAAAGCACGTTTTCGCGCACGCTTCAAGACGTCATTAGCTTCATTAGCTGTCAGTGTCAGAAGTGTATGTATTGTGATCAGAAGTGAAGACGCCAGTGTCCAGCCCCAACCACACGCTGGTGATCCAGTCCCCGGCGCGAGTCGCAGCCGACGCTAAAGATGACCTGACCTCCAGTCTCAAGAATGGTAAGTGATTGTAATAATGTTATTGATAACTAGCGCTCGGCTCGCGACTATGCCTGCGTTTGCCGGGATAATAAGTACTATAAAAAATAAAGAAAAATAAAATAAAAAATATTTTATGATAATCTGTTCAGTGGTTTTTGCGTAAAATAGTACAAAAATAGTAAAATAGTACATGGAGTACTGCTCCCACCTTTGGGCCGGAGCCCCAGCTGGCCAAGTGGATCCGTTCAACCGAATTCAACGGCGAGCTATTCGTCTTGTCGGCGATCCCAAGCTTACGGACGGATTAGAATCGCTTGAGTGGAGGAGAGATGTAGGCTCTCTCTGCGTATTCTACCGTCTGTATAATGGGGAATGTTCTGAAGAACTGTTTGGCTTAATACCTGCAGTTAATTTTCGTCACCGCCCATCACGTACCAGGTTCCACCAACACTACCTGGATACATGGCATTCGTCCACAGTTCGGTTTCGTCATTTTCTGCCTCGCACGTGTAAACTGTGGAACAAACTACCTGCATCGGTGTTCCCTCTAAGCTATGACATGGGGTCCTTCAAGAAGCGGGTCTATCGTCATTTTCATGGCCGGCAACGCGTTGGTGACGCCCCTGGTGTTGCTAATGTCCATGGGCGGCGGTGATCACTTACCATCAGGTGACCCGTCTGCTCGTTTGCCTGCTCTAAGCATAAAAAAAAAAAAAAACTCTCTGCAAACTTTCACATTTATAATATTAGTAGGATGTTAGGTTTTTGTACGTGTTTAGCGTCTTCGATACTTCGTAATTTTTTAACATGTAACATGACAGCACACAGCATTTCAGTAACAGTAGCTCTAGTGTGAGTTTTCGCAAGCATTTACTTCACCAACGCGTTTGCGTCTATGCAATCAAAATGTATGGAGTTATTGTCAGCGCCTCTAGCGGACAGTTAAAACAACTACACTGCGAGTGTGAGTTTCAAAATATCGTTTACGTGAACTTTTTAGTCAACATTGAATGTAACTTATCATTCGAGTGGAGGTATTTTGACGTGTGCGATGTTTGATAAGTGAAACGTATTGTTTGGTAATAGGTCGTCATAGTAACAAAACATAATAGTAGTCATAGTAACAGATGCTATGCTATTGTTTTATCTCATTTGTTCTTTAAGCTTAAAGCGAAACAGCTATAGCTCATTAATAAAAAAAACATAATGCGCCTAAAATAAGTTTCACTTGACTGCCTTTGTAAGCTTAGGAATAGTGTACTTTTAAAATAAGTAGCTCGAGTGTGAGTTTCTAAAAAAAACTAAAAACTCAACTATCACGGGAATCGAGATGACTCGAACATTTTAGTACACGTATTTTATGCGAGTGTGAGTTCCTTAAACATCAACGAAAAAGTTATTCGTTTGCTCACTTCGTTATTAGCATAGTTGCACTTACAACTCATCTAATTTTAAAAGTACACTATTACTAAGCTTACAGAGGCAGTCTAGTGAAACTTATTTTAGGCGCATTATATTTTTTATGAATGAGCTATAGGTGTTCCGCTTTAAACTTAAAGAACAAATGAGATAAAACAATAGCATCGTGATGCTATGACATCGACATTTGACGTTTTTGTTACGCACATTACATGAAAATAAGAAAGTTTCATACCTTATGAATATTACTTAAATTACGAAGATGCATATAGCACGAGTTGAGTTGGCGTAGCGGTAAGAGCTCGGACTCGAAATTCGATGGTCGTGGGTATTCCCCGTAAGGTAGATTTTTCAATTTCTCAATTTTTATATAATTCATTGGCCAATTATGCAAAGAAGTTAATAATTAATTTTATTAATTTATTTATATGCAAAGATAGAAAAGGTAAAAGTTAGGATTTTTGAAATAAAGCGCATACGAAAAATCTTTGTACATGAAAATTCAAAACTTTATTCACTGACATTCGATTATTTACATGTGTCGGGAATCGGGATGATATAATGGGATACTTTAAGAGAGGCTCGGAATATAGGCCGTTGTTTTCGCTGATTGCGCTTATCTTGAGCCTGGGCTTCCGCCAACATCTTCCAAGCAAAGTAGGTAATTACGCGCTGCTCCATTCAACATATTGCATAATCAATTTTCACTTCATACTGTAAGCCTATTTTTATAAATGAATGTGTAGCGACCCTACATTTGTACATTGTAGATGAGCAACCCTGTTTTGGTTACCATAGTATTTGAGAATAACACTATTGTCATTTCATTGTCAAGCTAAAAAATTGCAAAATATTATTGTATTATTGGAAATATTGAAAATATAAACATGCAAAGAGAAGGAAAAATTTATGTGTAATTTTATTGTAAATAATCCCTGAGGCTATCCATAATAAAATCAAATAAACTATTACCAAAAAATGCGTTTCACTTGTCAAACATCAAGTGAGTAACTCTACTACTATGGTTGCATATTTTTTCAATACTTAACTACAAAATAGTAACTTACACTCGCGCACACGTCAAAATGCCTCCACTCGTATGTTAAATTACATTCAACGTTGACGTTGTATAAGGAACTCACGCTCGCATAAAATATGTTTACTAAAATGTTTTAGTCATCTCGATTCCCGCGGTAGTTGCGTTTTGCCGTTACATGTTAGAAACTCACACTCGAGCTACAGGATGACCCTTTATCCTGTCAATGTCATCTTTTATTATAATTTCGCAGTGTTACAATTTAATGGCCCCCTAGATGATTTTTTCCTTTTCTTCTCTCTTTCTTGGCTGGCTACACATCAGTGACGCCTTTGGTGTCGCTGATGTCCATGGGCGACGATACCCACTTACCATCAGGTGGATCGTTAACTCGTTTGACGGCTATTTCAATAAAAATAACTTACTATACTGTGTATTGTACAGACTACTCTCGTGCGGAGCGGTCGCGGCGAGTGTCGATGAGCGGCGGCGGCGGGGCGGAGGGCGCGCCGCGGGCGGAGTCGCTGGAGCTGTCCGCGCACGACTCGCGCTGGCCCAGACAGAACAGCGTGAGTGTACACTGTACCGACACCTTGTTTCACTACTCTTACACTTTGATTAACTACATTGATTTCGTAACTATACCTTTTTCAACTATAAAAAACCCGTACGGTTTTATTTCCATGTCATGAAGCTGCGAAGTCTGCTAGAATCAACAGTTGACTGGTCATTCGAACTAGTATAAATAAAAAAATGCGACTGCAAAAAAATCATGATATACCTTTTTGAAATCCTTATGGTGAGCTCTTTAATTTAATGCCCATATTCCAGTATTCAATTTTTTTTTGATACTTCAAAACAATGGCATCTCACAGGCACCAAATTTGGTTTTTTGTCTAATTTTACCCATCTATGAAGATTTGGGCTGTCAAGACACATGCAACGATATCTTAATTGTATAAATTGGTCCTGCGGTTTGGAAGATATGAGGTAACAAAGTGTATGAAAAACATACAAGATTACAAGATTCGCGCGAAAAACACAACCTCTCCTTGCAGTCGGGTAAAAAAAAAACCACGCTGAATGGCCTAACCGATCGATTTGTATCGCGACGCGCCGACGCTAAGCTCGGGCAGCTTCCGTCGAGGCGGCCCGCGATAACGTTGATAACACGCCGCCCGCGCCACTTACTGATTCATCGGTTCTATTTATAATTTATACACTATTTATACGTTTCGTGGTTTTACGTACCAATTTTTTTTTGTCATATGAATGTGTTATGTATCGTGTTTTTACGAACGATTTTTGGTACCTTTGCTAACACCAAAACTTATTCGAAACTTTAAAACTAATTAAAATCTTTTTTTTCTTTTATTGTTGTCTTCATTAGCAAGAACGTTTCCGTAATAATCTTATCTATTAAAGCAACAAAATAAAGTACTAGACATAAAATCGTGAAAAACATTTTACAAATTCACAAGTAATAGATAATAATTCTAAGGATTTCTACGAAATTTTACGCTCCATTACCTACAATATCAGTAAAAGCCCAGTAACGGTTGTACCCAAGGGCTTGTGGCGAGTAAATTAACAATTCCATTCATTAACACGAACGGACGTCTTCATTTGTTCGTAGTAGCGATGACGAATCGTCATAAATCATTAGTTCACACTCGCTCCCTCGCCCTCGGTTTAATTACTTCGTCGCTGTTAAGTTGTTATGTTAACAACCACTGTCCTACACAGAAGTCCTTTAGTGCATTCATTGCCAGTGAGGGCAAAGTTCGGAAAATAATGCTGGTTTTGCAGTCTTATAGTAAAATTAACTTATTGTTAGTGTAATTAATCCAATAAATCGTATAAATAACAATTGTTCAGTTGAAAATAAAAGTAAAAATATTGTAACAATGACTACATTTATACGTCATCGCAGATTATTTGAGGAGGTGCGTATTTATTTTGTTTTTCCGTTAATTCTCTTAAATTATTATTTTTTCTATTAGATGCAACATAGTTTTAAGCTTGTTGAACATTGGGAGAGCACAGATTTATCTGCAAAATTGTCGAGGTCTAGAGCATGCTACACCAAAGTGCTCCAATGCGTTTTAATGGCCAATAGGCTTGTTTCCACTAAGAATAAATCGAATGGCTTAGAGTTTCTAATGATTAACCATGATAATTAGTAAACAAAAATGCAGCTTTTCTATTAAAATAATAAAAGATTAATAATATTTTTGGAAAATAAAATCGACAAATTGAGGCGTTTAATCACGTGACATTAAACATCAATCAGTGAAGCGCATGGAAGCGTGACGTCACACCTCGCGAAACACTACGTTGTAGCTGTCATTTTCGTATAAAATGAACAGGTTATTTGGAGTTTTCAGCAATTCTCGTTAAATTAATACAGTTCGTTTTTAGTTTAATCTTGAAAGACAGATATAATTTGCTACGGAATCAGGATTTAACAAAGCAAACAGCAGTAATTTGCCCAAAATTGACGCCGTTATGCTTGGCAAATTTTTTGCAATAAACACCGACTTTTGTTCATCGGAATTCCGCAATGTTAAAACTTCTGTGTAAGTATAATGTGAAGAACAAACAAAGTCTCATTTAATTAGCAGTTACCAGTCAGAGAGTCGCATTTACCTACTATGGAATATAAATACATAACTGATTTTGAGGTTAGCGAATACAAAGTTTTAATAACTTAAATAATTCATTTCTTTTACTATACATTTATAAATAGATACATCAAGTTGTGTTTATTACTTACATCAAAATGATCTTCACAGAAATAAATTGTGGAATCAGTTGATAAAGTAAGAGCATCTTGCCTCCTTGCCATATTTAACCACTTTCTACGTATTTGTTTATTGTTTGGAACGTATATGAATAATTTGTTTGGCGTTTTTATCGTTGTACTTTTACATTGGGGCACTATACAGTATTTATAATACGAGGAATTCATTATTTATTAAAAAACACAATTGACTGTCATACACAAACACGGCTGTTTCGCGAGGTGTGACGTCATTCAAAACGCCATGACAGTCTTGGCCTTTTTCGCGGTCAATTTCAAGTTCATTTCTAAAAACTCAAAATACTAATGTAAAAGACTTATTTTTCTTAGAATAATATATTTTTGGGGTGAAATAGATGCTAAGCTATAGTTTTAAACTAATTTCCAAATTTTGTCAACTAGCCTATTCAAATGCAGAGTATTATGTCTTTGTTTGAGAATACAATTTAAATTAACTGGCTTATGACAATCATAATATAATATGTACTTTAATACATACATATTTATTTAATTAACTTTTTGCACAATACAATTTTGTACAATAACAACTCAAGGAATGGTTGCATTAACAAATTCTCTCTGTCATACCGTCAATTTTTATTTTACACTAGGAAATCGCCGTCACTTCGCTTCGGGAAAAATAGTGAAAAAAAAATATAATATAGCCTATGTCACCCGGGGATAGTGTAGCTTCCCAACAGTGAAATAATTTTTCAAATCGGTTCGGTAGTTTCGAAGCCTATTCAATGCAAACAAACAATCAAATCTTTCCTCTTTATAATATTAGTATAGATTACATTATGTGTGTTCCCGCCCCCACCAGCTGTCGATGAAGGAGTGGGACATCCCGTACGACGAGTTGAAGCTGTTCGAAGTGATCGGCGAGGGCCGGTTCGGCACGGTGTACCGCGGCAGCTGGCACGGCGCCGTCGCCGTCAAGCTGCTGCACCTGCACTCGCACCTCGACCACTGCGCGCCGCTCGACACCTTCAAGCATGAGGTGACGCAACTCGCACACATATAATAGGGATCCCTTCTACTAGGGATGCCTCTACTAGGAATCCCTTATACTAGGGATGCACATTGAAAAAAAACATCGATTTTTTTTCGATGCAATGCATTGCTTAGTGGCATCGATGTAATGTCGATGTTTCAAAAAATACATCGATGTTTTTATACATCGATTGTTTTTATTTTTAGTAGCGTGGGGACTAAAAAAAGGTCATCGGCAGTGAATTGGATGTCCAAAAACTAAGGAAACGCTTTTTTTTTCTTGAGATTTGCCTCTTCGATGCATCCAATAAAAAACATAGATGCTTACTCTATGTTGACGTATTAAAAAAACATCGGATTAAATCTATGTTTCCATACTTTATGGATATGGATTTCGATGTATATCGTGCATCCCTACCTTATACACACCCTTACACACTCGCGCACGCATACATGCACGCTCGTACACTCGCACATGCTCACATGTACTGTACGGCCGCTGTATCTTGGCGCGTCTGAACTTCCCGCAGAAGGCTGCACAGTAACATAATTCGGCAATGCTCGGTACGCGGCGTATTATTTCTCAGTCACACGTTAGCATGTTTGTGTCGCTATCTCTGTCTTACATGCACTAAAGTTCGCAAAGACTATGTTCAGATGCGCCAAGTTACGTCTGTAAAATGTAATAAATAAGCAACAAATTGTGGCATTTGTTATTTCTTGATTGATAAGTTTATTTCATTGTTAAATTTATTCTTAGCTTATATTTTTTCAAAATTCAAAATCAGGAAGGTATCACTGATACACTTAAGCACGTCATTTTTTTAATCCACCAGCATGTATTATAATTCTGAGGGAAATTTAAAAAAATGTACGTTTTTATTCACAAGTCCTAACAACAATACAAATGTTCAGGTGGCAACGTTCCGCAAGACCCGTCACGAGAACCTGGTGCTGTTCATGGGCGCGTGCATGAAGCCGCCGCGGCTGGCCATCGTGACGTCACTGTGCAAGGGCATGACGCTGTACACGCACATCCACCTGCGCAAGGACAAGTTCACCGCCAACAGGAGCGTTATTGTCGCGCAGCAGATCTCGCAGGTGGGTGTTCTTACCAATGGGATGTCTCGATGGAATTATTACGTCTATTGAGCTCAGCCCAATGAAACGACGATTTTGCAACCGACCGTTCAGGTCAAATGTCGAAAGACGAATGAATCGCGTTTGGTGCTCTTTGCTTTGAATCGATACATCAATACGCCTGACGGAGACCGATGACAGTTACAGTAGGCTGCATAAGTCAATTACCATACTGATATTCACAATAGATAAACAAGAAGGATGCATTGCACTGTAATTATATAATAGTACGCTAACACGTCATACGAGCGAGGTCCAATGTCTTGTTCCGATAGAATTGTTTCGTCATAGTGCTTCGCTTAACCAAAGTCAAAATGTAGAAAACTCTTACGTCCCAACTCAGAGTCACTAATGAATATTTAAATCGCTCCTTAGTACAGAATTTGTATGGCGATTCTTTACTTAAGAGCGATTTAAATAACCATTAGTGACTGAGTTGGGACGTTAGTGAGGGATATGTAAACTAACTAAACATAAATTACAGCATACACAGATTTCATGTGCACTAATATTTCCGACTTATAATGATTTTAACCGTCGCTACCGTGACAACATTCAAGCGAAGAACTATGACAATCATTTAATCATTATATTCACAGGATAAAATGTCGAATCCATTGTAATTAGCCAATATTGTATAACATAAATTGCAGGGTATGGGGTACTTGCACGCGCGCGGCATCATCCACAAGGATCTGAAGACCAAGAACATATTCTTGGAGAACGGCAAGGTGGTCATCACCGACTTTGGCCTCTTTAGCGTCACGAAACTTTGTTTCGGCAACAAGTAAGTTATTACCTGACTGAGGTGAGACACCAGATCCGACATAATACTGTTCATCTATCTCCTAAACAATGAGACGACTAGCTGTCGCGCTGAGAGATAGTTTCAAGATCTGGCTTGAGAGCCATCACTTATTGTGCACGGTAATCATTCGATCGCCATCTTATGATAAGATGGCACCTCACAATCGGCCACAGTGAACCACAGTGAGTCACTGACGGTAGCGTGTGCTTGCAGAGCAACCGTAACAGCCTGTAGTAGAGATGTTGACAGTAACTGTAAATTTATATAAATTAACTGTAAAGTATTAATGGAAATGAATCACAATAAATTAAATATCATTAACTTAAAATGTTAAAAATGGTGTCACGTGAACTCTCAAACGCCATTTTGAGAATATGACGTTATTGTCCGTATTTTATAAGCAAATTCATCGAACTTCAATAGACCGCTAGTATTGAATATCGGTTATTGACGTCACGTTTTTGGTGGGAAATTTGATACTGATTTTTGTTTTTCAATTTTATAATTATTATTGTTATTTTTTTTACATTTTATATTGAACATTATTATTTTTATAATATTTTTTCGTGAATATTAAGGTTCTATCTATAAAATAAAATTGAATCCTTAAATTAGTCGACATCCCTATTGTTGCGTGTGTGCACAATAGAGCATTCATTCATTCTCTTGTCACCGTTACTCCCTGCAATGGGCCACCGTGGGTGGACCCCTGACAGTGCCGTGTGTGTGTGACTGTGTGTGACCGTGTGTGTGTGCAGCGCGCGCGGCGACCGGCTGGGCATCCCGCCGGGCTGGCTGTGCTACCTGGCGCCGGAGCTGGTGCGCGCGCTGCGCCCGCACGCCTCGCTGCAGCTGCCCTTCTCCAAAGCCACGGATGTCTACGCTTTTGGGTACGTTGCGCTTTTACTACTTATAGAAGGTGCCAGGCACCAGCCGTGTCGCAGACGAGGCACGGTTTCGTAAATTCACTAACATTTTATATGACGTGGACATCGAGTGTTTGTGCGACGTCCGCGTCCGAGCCGAGTAAAATTTTATTGAAATTGCTCATGCCTGGCAAGGTGTAGTATATTCATTCTTTAGGCTAAATGTAAGCAGTAACTAGAAACTGTGCACAGCCCCACTCGGCTAGTGAAGGCAGACTTGGCTCGTAGGAAAATGCTCGTAGCGCCCCCATGGGTTATACATATCTCCGCACTACGATTTACCGTGTCGCAAACGTGGCATTGACAATATACATAATATGTCTTCCCTAACAAATGTCATATAAATGTCTCTTCCGGCTGGAAAGGCGGAAATAGACTTTGTTGATTTGCTGACTTGGCATGGTCATATTATCAAGTATTTAATATTATGTAGCAACAGGTGTTATAATAATATGTTTTATCTGAATTTCAGAACGGTGTGGTACGAATTATTGTGTGGAGAGTACCCATTCAAAGGGCAACTTCCGGAGGCTATCATCTGGCAGGTGGGAAAGGGTGTGAAGCAGTCGTTGGCCAATATGCAAGCGTCTAGGGATATTAAGGTAAAAGAGTTTCACATCGAAATTGAAAAAAAAAATGTTACTAAACAAACGATTTGTCGCAGAGTTGCAACATTTTAGTCATCAGCGTTGCGTTGTCCATCGCGATGGAACAAGTAAATCCATTTATCTGCCATTTATTTAGCCTTCCAAAAATCATCCCAACGCACCTTGAAATAAAGTCTATGTTACAGGACATCCTAATGCTGTGCTGGTCGTACCGCTGGAGCGAGCGGCCTGACTTCCCGCACTTGCTGTCCACGCTGGAGAAGTTGCCGCGGAAACGACTAGCGCGCTCTCCCTCCCACCCCGTACACCTGTCCCGCTCTGCCGACTCAGTGTTCTGAGACACGAGGTGCGGGCGACGCCGCCGAACACACATGCAGAGTGCAGTCATTGCTAATGCGGTGTTTTAAACATCCAATGTCAAGGTGTCTGCAACATTTTCTCCATTTCTTCCAAGAACAGATTCGAGTCAGTTCAACTCACTGATATATTATATTAATATGGTTATACGATGCATGCCCGCACGACCTCCAAGGCGCTTTAGTTACATGATTTGCATCGTTTCGTCTGTTTCAACTCCAGTATTAGTATCAGTTCGTTCAAAACCTACGATCAGCGACGTTGACGCGAATGAAGTAATATAGTGTATCCAGTGTATTTTTAAAGTAAGTACCAAGTGCGTACATTACGTCCACTGGTTTTAAAGCTAGTTCCATGTCAATAAATGAAAAGTATTTTGAAAAAAGTGTGTTATGAAATCGTTAATTTTCAGCCAGTTCTAATATCTAAATACTTTTTAAACGTCTAAAGTTATTATGTAGCTTATAGTAGCTACACCAGTCGGCAGTAAGTAATATCAAATAACAGGCATGCAAATAAGAAAGGCGATATTTGCATGTGAACCAATATCGTTGTCGATTGGACATATTCTTTTTATATTTAGCGGTTTTGAATTTGTTACTATACAGGTTATAGTTCCCTAAATGTCAAGATCAATTTACTGTAAATTGGGTCAGAATGGTTAGTTGATGTGAATCGAAAGAGAGAGAGAGAGAGGTGTGTAAGACCAGTTTGCCTGAAATCGTAGAAGCGCAAAGTAGGTAGCGGAGCAGATTTCATTAGTTATCAAAATGAAAATTATAATTATTATAATGACTCCATTATTGTATTTGTAGTATAGATTTATGTTCTCGAATAAGTTTTGACGTTGACGCTAATGGAACGACTGCGATACGGACAGCCGGCGGGCGGTGGTTTCCCTACATAACGACGTTAATTTTACAATTTTATCATTGTTATATTTTTATATAACAAACGGGTTTTCGCTACTTAGTGTATCATATTACGTAGTTTAAATTAAATATAAATACGATCGCTTCGTGAGTACGTTGATGTAAACTCATTCGTATTATGAGTATTCATGAGCAGGTATTGATCTCTTATTGATAGATTAAATTATATTTTCGTATTTTAAACATTGACCTCGTGAGAAGTTGACTGTGTTGTTGATATAAAATTTATTACTTATAACTGTGTACATATTGTATAGTGTTACGATTTGCTGTGATGCGGTGCGTGGGAACACCGAACTACAAATACATACATACACTTTAATATTTTAAATTCTTTACACTATAATACTATCTAGACTTAGAGGAACCTTTTTATCCTAGCCAGTATAACTGAGGATTTTCTTGTCATTCATAACTTGTATAAGTAATATTAGTGTGTACATTACATACATTTGAAATTTATGAAGTTTCAAAGTAAGATCAGTGTTCCCAGCGTGTGACTGTTCAGACTTGAATTAGGTTAAGAGTTGACTCTTTTACTGCTAAAACTTACTACAGTCCCCAGAAATTCGTAACTTTTAATGATAAATACGTCAATGACCTTTAAATTGTAAATATCGACAGTGACTGAAATAGATTAAAAAATTGTACAGTCTGCGAATAACGATATTATTAAAGCGTGTATATAATTGGAAATCAGCCGCCATCTTGTTTCTGAGATTGAATCAAAATGACGGCGTTCTAAATTTGAGTGTTTGTAAATAATGAAACATTCCTTTCGAGTAGTGAATTGAAATTTATCAACTTTGAAAAAAAACTATTTAGTCTTAGTCCTGCAACTGAATGAGTTGAACTGATTAAAAAATCTAGACAAAATATTTTCGGTTTATATAATAAATGAGAGTGGATAACTGAATTACAAGCATGGGTCCTAGAGCTTGAGACTATTTATGTGATCTGCAGGACTTTGAAATTAGTGTATCATTTTCAAAGGTTTCACTTTCTATGACGTTTACTATGAGGCTTGATGTTATGTATATTTTAAGTTGATTTTTCAACTGATGAATACTTTATTAAGGTAATAAGATAAAATGTTCATCACAGAGGAAACTTTGAAATGTTAATTGTAAAATATAATTACATTATTGACAGCCTTTTACATTTATGTAACACAAAAGGCAAAGACATTTATGTAATGCAATTTAACTTAAATGAACAAAAAATAATGCTTAATTTAGTATTCTATGTACAGTTGAAAAGTCGACAACTTTATCATTATTATAAACATGAAAAATTAAAAAAATACGGTCATATTTCATTTCATATTTTAAATATTGATTATAATAATAAGATATGAAATTAATAACAGATCATGTTGTTATATTATTGTTTACTAAATTATTATTAAATAATAGTCGAAATTTTATTCTGGTCACGGAACTCCTATTAAATGGATAGTTAGTTGTTGTATATTGATATTTAATAAATCGCGGGAGCGAGGCCACGGTATTTGTATATAGAGCGTGGGTGGCGAGGCTTCTTCAGTTGTATTATAAATAATTTATTCCGATACAGTGTATGGCACAGAGTACACCAGCATATAGAGACAAAACTTATGACGAATGAGTGATGTGTATTGTGTATTTACCAATCTAATTTCAAGTAGGTATTTTAAATTAGAATATCACAGTATTATATTGTAAAATTAATATTTTTATGTGCATGATGTCCAATTACACATTTTAATTTTAATGTTTTAAAATTTTAAATTATTTTATGTAAGAGGTTTTAAGTACTTAAAAACTTGATGAGTCTCAATTTAAATTGTAAATGAGTCTCTAAGCTGGTGTGTATGTGTGTGTGGGCCGCGGTAGTACAGTGGAGCAGTGGGACTGGGATCCAGTCACTTGTAGTTTTACTATGTATTAGGTTTTTAAGAACTAGGTTAGTTGCATTTGCCAAAATAAATTCTTCAATCACTGTTATGTGCTGTTTTATTTTATTTATTTTAGTTATTGAATTTCCATATTTTTAAACTTCTTAAGTGGTCTTAAATGTTTTTTTTTTATATGAAATAAGTTAATGCTTGACAACGATCCCACCTGATGGTAAGTGGCGATGAAGTCTAAGATGGTGAACGCACTAACTTAATAAATGCCTATTCACTCTTCTCTTCTCTTCTAATGTCAATTCCAGTCATTTTATTGCATTGTAATATAGACCACATCTTAGCTCCAGTTTAGCCTAGTATTTTAACTTGCGAATTATTTATGAGTATGTATCATTTGATCTATTTTTAAAGCAAGTAATTTATTAAATAGTAATGTCAGTAATAAAAATACACAGTAGTTATCCCTTCATAGTCACACCATACTGCTTTACACTGAATGAGACCGTACAAAAACTATAAATATCAGCCCTGGTTTGGGGATGGACCCAAATTGGTCCGGATTGAGGAGAGCTTTACAGCCAGGGTCACTGATAAGTGGAGTATATTATTGTCAAAATAGCTTTTGTACAGTCACGAGCATAAATATATTACTATTGACACGTCAGCAATAATATCTGCCCAAGAATGCGTTCAATAATATCTGCTGCACGGACGCAACAAAAATATCTGATATTCATAGACAGCATATTAAAGTGACGACAAAATTATCTGATAAAAAAGTACATCAAATAATTGTGACAACCACCCAAAACAAAAATATGTGACGACATTAGTCACAAAATAATGTGATCACCCTCGGAGTGCAAATATATGTTTGCCGTCTAATTCTACGTTTCTGTAAGCATTTACATTGATTCCTCAATCATAATTATGCATAAATATATGACGTTCAATAGTTGGCAAAAATATCTGACGTAAATCTTTTATTTTTATGCTTTTTACCCGACTGCGCGATGCAAAGCAGGGTAATGTGTTTATCAGTCTATGTATGTTCCTATGTGGCGTCGCGTTGTAGAGACCAAACGGGTTGACCAATTTTGATGATTCTTACATCAATCGATTCGCCTTAACCTTGCGAGTGTCACTAAAGTCATGACAATAAACAGGGACAACCAGACACCATAATTATCTAAATGAAAAAAAAAAACAAAATTTGACGAACTACGTCAAGTGGGGTATCGTTAAATAGGTAATCAAAAATGATTTTTAGGTTCATTCATCATTTTTGATTTTAAGTGACAGTTTAGGATATACAGGGTGAATTTTTCAAGTGTGCAAGGATGGTCAAATCCGAAACTATAAGGAATATCGAAAAATGCTTAAAGGAGTCTCAAGACCGATTTTGATTAAAACTAAAACTACATCATTACATTTTTGAAAAATAAATATTCCTAGCCAGGAATCGAACCCATTGATTTTGAAAAAAACACTCCCTGTATTATTACACCATTCGATAGTGTCATTGAAAAGGATAAAATTCTGGGAAGTAATGACATACGGCAAATTTAAGGAAAACGTTTAATTTCATTAAAATTCACATTTTTAGTACCTTATCCGTGGACCCGCGGTAATCCGGACCCTTTCTAATCCGGTGCATCCTGTAATCGAGTGGATAAAAGATAAAATACCCATTAAGATTGTAAGCATTTGCATTGATTCCTCAATCATAATTATTAGGCATAAATATATATGACGTTCAATAATTGGTAAAAATATCTTAGTGGGTAGTTTCTTTTTTATCCACTCGCCGCGGTGTTACATTTGAGATTTTTGCTTGTGAATGTTTGGTGAACTGTTTTGACTACATTTATGAAGTTATTTATCATGGCTCGAGTGATTTGATTGAAATAATTACTTTTTAACAAAAAAATTAAACCAACGAAAAAAAACTCAGAAGCGAAAAATCAAATAAACCATTTAGTATTATAAATTATGATCCTAAATAAACAGTAAATAAATAATTTTGAGACCATGCCAAACAGACAACATTAATTACATGGAGCGTAAAATAACGGCAACGGCATGCGATGCACACGGCAGCAGCAGCGCGGCGCACATCTTTTCACAGTTTGTTTTTTCATCAAAATTATTTATTTACTATTAATTTAGGATCTTAATTTATAATACTAAATGGTTTATTTTAGTCATTTTTTTCGCTGGGTATATTTTTGTTAAAAAGTAATATTTTTTTTTAATTTTTAGTTGTTATAAAAATTTTTAATCTATATACATATATAAATCAATTGCTGTTCGTTTGTCTCGCTAAAACTCCGAAATGACTTGACTGATTTGGCTAATTTTGATCTTGAAATATTTGTAGAACTTCAGGGAATGTTTAAACGGTGAGAAACATAAATAATAAGTAATAGAATTACTAAAAACGACAATTTAATTTTCCAATACAAAATGTTCCTAGCTGTGAAACATTTGATGCGTTTTGTCAAATTGTCATTTGGTCGTCAAATATTTATAGGTGCGTTCAGAAATTTGTCTGTTTCATAGCTGTAGTATAAGGTTCGATCTCTTTGAAAACTTAGGACCATAATTATTAAGTATATAACTTTCTAATGTAACCTTAGGAACATATCTTACTTTTTTATTTTATAACTGGCAGTTGAGGGAGAGGGACAGGGGAGGGAGAGGGGGGAGTTATTAGGTGGTCCAAAGTTTACCGGGTCACCTAGTATTAATTATAAATATTGGGGGTAATTTCCAATATGTATCATGTGTACTGTATACAGTCAGTTACATATAAGTTATTACTTATAAGTAATGGGTGGTAGATTCAGTTACCACGTAAAAAAGTAGTAGATGAAATATCAATCATCCCCTATTGTTATACCTTTAGGGGTAAAATTTTGTTTCCAAATTTTAATGAGAATAACTTCAAGGTATACATACACGTATACCTTAAAGTTATGCGTAGCGTAGTTATGAGTAGCAGTGATAGCCTATTGGTTAGAACGTTGGTCTCCCGAACGCGGGGGCCCGGGTTCAAATCCTGGCACGCACCTCTAATTTTCAAATATTATGTGCGTATTACAAGTTAATTATCACTTGCTTCGGCGAAGGAAAACATCGTGAGGAAACCTGCACACCTGAGAGTTCTCCATAATGTTCTCAAAGGTGTGTGAAGTCTACCAATCCGCACTTGGCCAGCGTGGTAGACTATGGCCTGTACCCCTCACATTGTGAGAGGAGACCCCGAGCCCAGCAATGGGACAATTATGGGTTGTTGCTTTGCTTTTTTGCTATTATACATACACTACCTATCCAATAAAAAAAGAATCGTCGAAATTGGATCTTCCAGTACAAAATTATTGGGGTAACGGGTAAAAATTCCGTGGGTGAACAATCAATTATCCCCTATTTTCGTACCTTAGGGTAGGAATAAAATTTTTCAAAAAAAAATAACAGCAACTTCAAGACATATCCTATCCATTAAAAAAAGAATCATCAGAATCGGACCACCCTGTGCCGATTGCTGCGTCATTATACATTAAAAAAATATGCGTGTCAAATTGAGAACCTCCTCCTTTTTTTTCGTTGGTTAATAAAATAATCAAAAACAAACTGTTTTTTAATTACCTAAATAAATAATAGTTTAAAAAAACTAAAAAACACGCTTTTATAGAAAACCCAACTAAAAAAATAGAAAATAAATTTGAATTAAGAATCGTGTAATTGTAATAAAAGCGTGAGGTGCATGGTCTCAATGAGTAGAAGGATTATCATTTTGATAATATATTAAAAAGCACCCCACGCTTTAATTAAACACCCACGCTTAATTCAAATTTATTGTCTATTTTTTTTACTTGGATTCTCTATAAAAGCGTGTTATTTAGTTTTTTTAAACTATTATTTATTTTTTAATTTTTTTATTTGATTTCGTGAAATGAAATTTAGGTTTTTTTTTCTTTCTTTCTTTTTTTCTTTAAATATTGAATTGTCATCGGTCCTCGATAAGTCTACGAAGTTTGAAAGAAATCTGACCAGTTAAAGCTAATTAAAGCGTGTAATTAGGTTTTCCTTTCTTTCTTTCTTTTTTTCTTTAAATATTGAATTGTCATCGGTTCTCGATAAGTCTACGAAGTTTGAAGGAATCTGACCGTTTAAAGCTAATCAAAGCGTGTAATTAGTTTTTCTTTCTTTCTTTCTTTCTTTTTTTCTTTAAGTATTGAATTGTCATCGGTCCTCGATAAGTCTACGAAGTTTGAAAGAAATCTGACCATTTAAAGCTAATTAAAGCATGTAGTTAGGTTTTTCTTTCTTTCTTTTTTTTTCTTTAAATATTGAACCTTCATCGATCCTCGATAATTCTACGAAGTTTGAAAGAAATTTGACCGTTTGAAGTGGGTCAAAATCAAGTCCAAAGAGAAGTTACAAATAAACAGACAAACAAACATACAGGGGAAGCTAATATAAAGCGTGTAAAATAAAAAGCTATTGTACAGTAACATCTCTGTAAAACTCTGTGAATCACTTCAAAAAAAGTGTTGTCATTCGTAAAATCAAAAAGTGTCGAAATTTTCCGTCTAGCCCCCTTTCACAACGCGCGATAAGGAACTTCGTTTCAAAAGTATAAAAAATAAAAGATCGTCAGATATTTTTGCCAACTATTGAACGTCATATATTTATGCATAATTATGGTTGAGGAATCAATGCAAATGCTTACAGAAATGTAGAATTAGTAAACGGCAAACATATATTTGCACTCTAAGAGTGATCACATTATTTTGTGACTATAAATGTCGTCACATATTTTTGCTTTGGGCGGTTGTCACAATTTTTTGATGCACTTTTTTATCAGATAATTTTGTCGTCACTTTAATATGCTGTCTATGAATATCAGATATTTTTGTTGCGTCCGTGCAGACAGATATTATTGAACGCATTCTTGGCCAGATATTATTGCTGACGTGTCCATAGTCATATATTTATGCTTGTGACTGTACCAGTACTATGGCCATAAATTTATTATAACTGCTAAGTGGAGTATATTATTGTATAAAAAATAGCTTTTGTACCATTACTATAGCCATGTATTATAATATATGAACTTATTTTAGGCTGTGCTGACTTATATTTGTCAGAACAAGTAGAATAATATTTTTTATTGTGTTGTTAAAACATGACTACCACTGTCTATCACACATGGTAATTAACAATGGTCTTTGTTAGTTAACTAAGTTTTGTTATTTTCCTTTAAATTCAGGACTTTGGCAATAATCTGCAATTGATTTAAAGAACAATGCCCAACTGCCATACATTGTTTTATTTCATTTTCAACTTTAGCGTCTTAAAATAAAAAAAATATCTAAAAATCGCCGCTTTAATTTCTGAGCTTAGATATATAAGAATTTTCAGCAGACACACCCCAGAACCAAAGTATTTGGAGATTGAATTCTTATCACTATTGAGTCATAGAGTAGGGGAGACTTACGGCTGCCTGTAATTTTTACCCTCAGATTAAAGAAATAAAAGGCAGATATATTCATTCAACTAAAATGTGCAGCTACCAAAGCAAATACAAACTAAAAAAGCAAATACAAACCCGATTCAGTACTAAAGAAAACGTCAAATAGCTTTCATGTCACAATTGTCAAAATTTATTAAATAATTTTCTCAGATAAAATGCCGTCTTGCAATTTTAAAACCTGCTAAAGTTGTTCCCAAAATCAAGCAAAAGAAGATTGGATATCTTTTCACAGGTAACTGTTCATTATTTTATTATTTATTTATAATAATATTTTTGAGGTGCGCTCGGAACACAAAACCTCGACAATTATTCAATTTTATACCAGCTTTATATGAAAATCGATTACCCTAAATTAGGGGAAATATGCATGGGTTATTTGAACACTGATCGATTATAAATTTATATACAAAAAAAAATATTTTAAAAGTAAATAGTTGTATTTATTTAAATCTAAAAATGAGGAAATGCAGCCAATGCATAAATACCAGTCGCTGGGTTATTACAAACATAAGATAGATTGTAAAAAGGATTAGAGGGATAAAATAAGGATTTTAACATAGGTAAACCTGGTTGATTGAAAATATCACGTTTGCCTACGATAAAATGCACGATTGAAGGAAAATATTGTATTCTATTTTAGTTCCTGTTTAGCCTACTCAATAAATTATTTTATTTTGCAGATTGCCGACAAATGCTATTATACGAGATACCTAAATGGGATTTTATTATTCCTCAAAGTAGACAAGATAATGATTGGCCATCCAAATTTTGCTTTGTTTATTCATTGCGTTTTAATGGAGATGACGTTTATTATTATATATTTCATGTATTCTAATTATAATAAATGTATTAAAATGTTTATATTTTTCAATGAAAAATAACTACCCAAAAGAGAAAAAACCATAAATTAAAACAATTCAACATATTAAGTACCTACTGTATATTAAAAGAACATTTGATATATTTAATATCTATATTTTTTGATAATTTATAATTTGATAAATAAATTTGCCAATTTAATTTTGCATAATATTTCAAGTCGAAAATATGGCAAAAAATATTTACTAAATTGCGGGAGATTGTGACTTTTTGTTTTCAATGTGGCAACTTACACACACAAAGAAGTATGTGTCTCTACGATGCCACTGCTAGCTGTCAATATGGTTGTCATGCACACATAGTGAAAAAGCGGCTTCACGTCATTCGTTGCATTTCTTTGCGAAAGTTATATCTGCCTTTTATTCCTTTAATCTGAGTTTTTACCATTATTTTATTCTGACTTTTTTTTGATTGACAACCGGAAATGGAAATTTGATATCATTACATTTGCCATACCAACATTTATAACAAAATTCTGTCTGTAATATTGGCCAGAAGTCTCCCTATATCTGGTTTGATACAAGCTATGTATCGAAGTGAGTGCCCGAATGAAAATGGACATTGTTGACATCATTGTTATTATAGTCAATTCATCACTTATTAATAAAATTATTTTACGCTGGGTAATACGGGTACAGGTATTAATTTTAAAATACATAAAAAAATAATTGAATTGCTTCGGTATAACTGACGTTTTAAGACGCTACCAAAAATGAAAAATATTTTTTGGGCATTGTTCTTTAAAAAACTTGAAATAAAAGAGATAATTTAAAAAACAGTATAATATTAAGTCTTATTCTATTCTTAGCTTGATTGAATGCTATGACACATGTCCAGCAAGAATAGAGGCAATATTTTGGCACATTGTTTTGATTTCCTCACTGCTCAGGAATTCTGCTCCCAATATTGCATTGCCAACTGCTATCGTCTCCCTTGAAGATTTTGCCTTTATCCAGAACCTCCCATTCATTCCAGCAGCTAATTCAAATGGCCATTCGTTTTTCAGCGCATTAATCAGTGGACAGCTAGGGTTTAGTATCTTCCTGACGAGATTCACTGAGCATTTGAACATAAAGCCGTCTGTTAGAACCCCTAATCTTCCCTTAAGTCCTTTGGAATCGACGCACAGAAGCTCGGGTTCCAAATCTTTCCCGGCAATTAAGACTTTAGCGTACAAAACATCGCCAATTTGTACTTCTGGTCTGTTCTTCTTTGTTGCACCTTCGAATGAGAGATACGATATCGTAGCGGGACAGCTACTGCCGATGTCTACTCGAAAAATATCTCCAGACTTTTGAGTCACAATACCTATAACGTTTTCTCCCCTCGACGGCACGTATCGTTTCTGATAGCTGTCTACCCAGTAAGTGTTTGGATTTCGTTTTTTCAGAACACCCGCTTTGGTTATGTAGATACCACTATCTTCCTTCCTGAGTCCAGGGCCGAGGATTACTTTTCCCTTTTCCCCAGCCGTTGCTATTTCCTCGCAGGTATCTCCGGGTAGCACAACATCGCCAATTGAAACCTTCTGCATTGCAGTGATTGCTCACTTTTTAGATAATAACTATCAATTTTCTAATAATTGTAAACACTGCAAACACCAACCAAGAACCATCGAAATTCGAATTCGAACGCATGAGAAATTGACAAATGACAATGGAATGACATGAGAAGCATGTTAATTGTTACGGCCATGGATATATTACTCTATCTGGATCACTGACTTTGTAGAGGTACCTGAAGACGGATGACGTCACAACGGAATGATAATTTTTGTATTGTATTCATGTAACCTATAGTCCCAGGATATAGCATTGGATTGTGTTAAAATATTTTTAAAAGTGTTGTGCACTTAAAATGAAAAAATGTACCATAATATTATAAATAATATTGTTTCATTTCATAATCACCTTGTACAAAAATAATCGTGTAAAAACATAGGTTTTCATGACATAAGAATAATTTTGAAGAAATTATATAAAAATGTGTTAATTAAATATTATATTTTTTTACCATTATAAAACATTTTGAAGAATCATATCAAAATCGGACATAATTTTCTAAGGTAGTATGGACATCTTACAATAATTATGAAGGATTTCGTTGTGACGTCCTCCGTCTTCAAGTATCTCTACGAAGTTATGTATCCAGTTAGAGTAATATATCCATGACTATTAAATACTAATGTCAATCCTGTCAATGTCAATTATTTGACATGTTTACGTTTTGTTCTCGTACACACGTGTTGTATTCAATTGTATTGTAATAAAATTATGTTGTGAGAAGCACTGACCGCTGTCTAACACAGTCTGTACTGCAGTAAAAATGCCTGCAGTCATTGATAAAGATGTCCTCATATACAAAGGGAGTAACCTTCTTCGCCAGAGACTGCTTCTCTCAACATTGAGTGGCCGGTCCATCAAAGTCGAAGAAATAAGAAGCACACATGACGATCCTGGTCTACGGGAGTATGAAGTGAATCTAATTCGACTTCTGGATAAAATTACGAATGGAACTAGAGTGGAACTGAGTGAAACTGGCACGTCGTTGTTTTTCCAACCGGGGATCTTGATCGGCGGTCAGGTCACTCACAGCTGCAGCACTCAGCGGGGTATAGGTTAGTTACGTCTATCTTCTACCAATACGCACTAAGGCAGCGTGGTAAAGAATGCTGTGGGCCTCGTGAGGAGAGACCCGTGCTCAGTAGTGGGTCATTATTGGGTTGAAGTCAGCATATTATGTTTTTGTACTTAGCATACATTGGTTGATACCGGAGAGTCCTCCATAATGTTCTCAAAGGTGTGTGAAGTCTACCAATCCGCACTTGGCCAGCGTGGCAGACTATGGCCTGTTCCCCTCACATTGTGAGAGGAGACCCCGAGCCCAGCAGTGGGACAATTTATGCGTTGTTGCTTTGCTTTTATACATTGGTTGTGTGACAATATAGAGGTTATTGACCAACATTACATTCTGAAGTTTTAAGCAGCTCAAAGCCAATTCATTGGTTTAGTCATTAATTCATTCAATCATTACATCAAAACTATAAATCACACTCTTTCGTTAAAATACTTTTTAAATAAGAAAGATAATGATCTAGTACAAAAATGAGATGATGATCCATTTGTACCATCCTTTTGAGTACATTTATTTAAAAAAATATTATAATTTATTTTGACAGTTGAACTAATGAGAAAAAAATTCCCACTAGTCCGACGATCGAACTAACGAGTAGAACTAGTGGGAACAAAGCAAAAACTGCACAATTAAATCAGTACTCTGTCCTTACAGAGTTACACACAGAAGACATGATAAAAAACTTTATCATCTGTATTTAATTTAAAAATGTTTTAGGGTACTACCTAGAAGTCCTATTGGCTTTGGGCCCCTTCTGCAAGGAGCCCCTGAATGCTGTCCTGCAAGGAGTCACACACCACCACCTGGATGTATCTGTGGACAAGGTGAAGGCAGCTGCCCTCCCCATACTGTTGAAGTTCATACTCGTTGATGATGGACTGGAACTGAAGGTTGTGCGGCGAGGTAATTTATGTTGATGTTACGATGTTTTCCTTCACTGAAGCAAGTGATAATTGTAATACGCACATAATATTTGAAAATTAAAGGTGCGTGCCAGGATTTGAACTCGTGCCTCTGCGTTCGGGAGACCAACGTTCTAACCGCTAGGCTATCACTGCTTCAAGACCACTGCGGACAAAAAATTTCGTTGTATAATTCAGTCACTAAGAAAAAACAAATAATAAAATGTAGACCAATAACTAAAAATAAGATTTCAACTTTTAAAGAAAAAATCCACTCGAAAATGCAAACGCAGTTAACATTACAACAAAGAGATCCAATAAAACTATATAACACATTGTCTAATAACATAAATAACGAATTTAATAAAATATTCAAGTTTAAGTATGTAGATCTAGCTAAAAATAGTAAATTTAGTGATTGGGCTACTGTAGGTATTTATAAAAGTAGGAACAGGATGTATGACCTTTACGCCGAGAAACAATACAATTTTTCTCCAACTTTCCAGGAGCACGTGAGAAATTATTCTAAAATATTTAAAATTGTTTGTATTCAGGCGAAATCAATGTACATAAAGAACAAAATTATTAATTCGGATAACAAGATAAAAACCACTTGGAATATAATTAACAGTGAGAACGGTAACGCAAAGTCCTGTGATTTCAATTACGAATTATTGATTAATAATAATATAATCAGTGCTGATAAAGACGTGGCAAGCGAATTTGAAAATCACTTCCGTAATATTCCTATAACATTAACCAGTTCACTAGCTTCTTCACCGACGGAAGCACTTTCTATATTAAAAAATCATATTAATGAATGTAATATTTTATTTGAATTTCAACATATAACCGCTAGAGACTTAATTAAGGCCTTTCAGTCTCTGAAGGTAAAGAATACGGGTGATTTGTGGGGCATCTCGGTGAAAATAATACAGCATATTATAGGTATTATAGCTCCATATTTGGTCGTAGTTTTTAATAAATGTATAGATCTAGGTATCTTTCCAGATCTTATGAAATGCAGCAAAATCATTCCACTTTTTAAAACAGGTGAAAAAACTGATCTTAATAACTATAGACCAGTTTCTGTTTTACCAACCCTTAGTAAAATTTTCGAAAAGATAATATTGAATCAAATGCTAACCCATTTCAACAATAATAAATTATTACATCCTGAGCAATACGGTTTCACTAAAGGCCGTAGTACAACCGATGCCGGGGCTAGGCTATTAAAGCATATATTTGAAGCATGGGAGGCGTCACATAATGCCATAGGAGTATTTTGTGACTTATCTAAGGCATTTGATTGTGTTGAGCACGAAACATTGCTGTTTAAACTTGGCCACTATGGTATAAAAAACAAGGCCCTTAGCTTGATCGCGTCTTATTTGAGTAATAGAATACAAAAAGTCAGCATAAACGATATTAAGTCATCGGGGTCACCGGCTGTGATGGGTGTACCGCAGGGCTCGATCTTGGGTCCGTTTCTTTTTCTGGTATACATTAACGATTTACCACATTATGTAAAGAACCAAGCGGATATTGTACTATTTGCTGATGATACATCACTAATATTTAAGTGTGAAAGGAATAAAATAAATTTCGACGACGTAAATAGTGCTCTTTCGCATGTATCGCGTTGGTTCACTATCAATAATTTACTATTAAATGCAAAAAAAAACGAAATGTATAGAGTTTGTGCTACCTAATGTTAAAAAAGTCAGCAAAACTCTTAAACTAAATAACGAAACATTGCATATGGAGGAATCGACGGTCTTTTTAGGGGTGACCTTAGATAGTAAACTTCAATGGGGCCCACATATAACAAATCTCGCGACAAAACTCGGTAGGGCTGCTTTTGCTGTCAGGAAAATAAGGCAGTATACAGACGTCGAAACTGCTAGGATAGTCTATTTTGCTTATTTCCACAGTGTTATGTCTTATGCCATCTTGCTGTGGGGCAAAGCAGCCAATATAAAACAAATTTTCATACTCCAGAAACGGGCAGTTAGGGCTATTTATAAACTTAGGTCTCGGGAATCTTTGCGTGAAAAGTTCAAGGAAATAGGTATACTTACAGTAGCTTCCCAGTATATCTTTAACAATGTAGTTTTTATACGGAAGAATATAAACGCGTATAAACAAAATTTTGATATTAATAATCGCCATACGAAAAGAATGCATCAATTAGTTACGCCTTCGTTCCGCCTAAGTAAAGTGCAGCGATCTTTCATAGGGCTTGGTATACATTTTTATAATAAAATCCCAAAATTAATACGTGACTTGCCAATAGAAACTTTCAAAAAACGTGTAAAGACACAATTGTTAGGCAAGGGATATTATAGTGTAGACGAGTATTTAAATGACAAAGACGCATGGAAATGACCAGCTCTGCAACCAGTTCCGCTCAGAATAGTAAATACTTTTGTATTATTATCTTTTTTTTGTAATATTTTTTTAAAAGATGTGCTGAGGAGTTTCTTTAGGCTTTTCTTCTCCTCCACGATAAAGCACCTTCCGAAAAGCCAAAAAATGACGTGCATAAGTGTATCAGTGATACCTATATGAATAAAATATTTTGACTTTGACTTTGACTTTGACTTTGAAATATATATAATCAAATATTTTCTTGAAATTCATGTTTTTGAATTTTGGATTTAATGAAGTCCTTAATAATCGTTTATGTATTACACATTGCAGGAGCACCTCCTCTTGGCGGAGGCGAAGTGGTATTCAAGTGTCCAGTGCGGCGACACCTGCGGCCCCTGCAGTGGACTAAATGGGGGCTGGTCAAACGGATTCGGGGCGTTGTGTACGCGCTACGAGTGTCCCCTACCATGGCCAATAGAGTTGTTGATGCTGCGAAAGGGGTAAGTGTATTATATTTATTGCATTGAAATATTTTAAATTAGAGTTTTAAATATTTTTTATTTGATTCAACTAAAACATATTACTTTTGTTTATTACCGTTTTTAATGCATGAAATTGTGGTATGAATGCAAATGATCAGATTAACTAACAATATAGTATGTATGCAATTGGGAAGGATGAAATTTGTACCAATGAATAACAATGGCAGAGCCTTAACTTTGTTTATTGTGAATGAAGTAACACCTAAATCAAATTGTAAATATAATTAACAGTTCAATAAATTAACAATTTAACCCTATTTTGCACCTATTAGCTGTATTGTTCACCTATTATTCACCTATTAGCCATATATTTAATGAAAATCTTCACAACTTGACTCCACCACTTATATTTGTCCGCAGGTGATGTTAAAGTTCCTGCCAGACGTGTACATCAACACGGACCAGTGCCGCGGGGCCAACGCCGGCAAGAGCCCCGCGTTCGGGATCAGCCTGGTCGCTGAAACCAATGAAAAGACATTCTATTGTGCAGAGGCTGTAAGTATAAACAAATATCAAAAATCTTTATTTGTGTACATGTAACATAATATATACCTACTAGATTATCTAACACCCCTAGTATGTACATGCAAATGCCTGTATCAGGTGGCCCCACTCATTCAAATCACAAGGTATAATTTTTTTGTTCGAAATAGAAAAAGTCACGTACAATTTATCAAAAGGTTTTCAAGGATTTCAATATAATTCTTAAATCTGTTCCTCTATTTAATCATAATAGGACAAGGTTCCGAATCATGATTAAATTACGTTGATATTCAGTGCAACCCATTCAGTCCAATTTTTTTATGGAAATAGACGATAAATGAGCTGATGATCCACCCGATTGTTATTGGCGAGGCAGCCTAGCATGGTGAGCGTAATAATCTGTTCAAAAGGGAAGACACATGCAGTAATGATCTGTGTTGTTACCAATTATATTAAACTATAGATATGTTATGCCCTTACAAATCAACCAAAAAATCTGTTCCGACCGAGCTACAACACACACACGTTTATCTTTTGTTTCACTACACCAATCACTCTTACATTGGTAAATTATGTAAAAGGGATGGCACTACTAAAACCATAATAGTGAAAAAGACAGCTAGACGGCCTCACTCAGAGGCAGCTATGCTTTGCTTTGCTTTGCTTGGCATATCTGCCTCTTTTATACATATTATATTATTGGTTGTAACCGTAACATATGGCCCGTAGAAGTCAGTGGAGGCGGGGTCCGGGGAGCAATCACTGCCTGAAGACCTGGGTCGCGAGTGCGCACTGCGGCTGCTGGACGAGGTGCGGCGCGCGGGGGCCGTGGACAGTTTCTTCCAGTGGCTGCTCGCGCTCTGGATGGCGCTCGGCCAGAAGGACGTCAGTGAATGTGTGGTCAGTAAGATAACACACTCTAAAAATTTTACACACTAAAAATTTTACCCTAAAAACTTTACACACTAAAAATTTTACACACTCTAAAAGTTTAATAAATTTAGAGCTCAACTTAAGCGACATATAATAAATAATTGTTATTATGACCTTAATGAATTTATTTAATCTTTAGTATTTATATATTGTGATTTTTGTATTTATATTTTTAAATTTTTAATCTAAATGTGTAATTTATTTTATTGCGTAATTTAATTTCAATTGTATAAAATTAATTTTAATGTTAATCAAATTATGAATAATTATGTTTGTACTAGACAATATTTGTATGCCTAATACATAGGCTTAGTGCTTTAATGTACTTAATGCAAATAAATAAATTGAATTGAATTGAAAAATAACGCTACACACTCATAGCCCCACACTAGGATTCCGTGTCTTGGGTGCCATGGACAACACAAGACAAGGACACTCACCCAGATCGAGACCTGAAATTCAAACTTATTTAAATATCCGCCTCGCTGGGAAACGAACCCAGGGCACTTGGCACGGCGCGGCGGTCCGGCGTGGTAAACATTGCGCCATATGGGTCGTCTAGTAAGATGATGTGATGATAATGATGTAGTGTAATTCTTAAACCACAACTGCGTTAGACTTTGGCGTTGCGTTGCGTAATTCCGTAATCGCCACCAGACTTTTCCACAGTGTCCTTGTTTATACTATCAATTCAAAATCCCCAGGTAAGTAAGTGTCTAGCAACTGTCAAAACGTGAAAAATCTGTTAAATTTTGATGTAAACTCCGATGTTAAAACCAGCAAACTGTCCGATGGCAATTGTTTAAATTGCCATTGGACTTCAATTACATCAAAGGTATTACCGAAACATTGCCAGTCAAGAAAGAAGAAAGAAGGGACTAGCTGTCAAGCTCTCGGCCCGAACACGACGATGAGTTTTTAACCGGCTGATTCGAGCAAGTGGTAGCTGTCCAAGCAAGCTTCACGGAAATAATATAATATAATATAATATAATCCAATATTATAATCCATACTCCCTACAACCAACTCAGTCGGCTTCTGTCGCCTCTTACGACACCCTAATTTACCCACACGGGATTGTGGGGGGACCCACAGGTCGTATGACCTGTGATTTCATAATTAATAATATAGTATTTATTAAGGATTAATAAATTTTGTACGCCAATAATTGGTAGAGTAAGTGAGCTATGTATTAATGTTTACCATCCTTAAGTACCTACCTTGTTTCACAAATAAAATATTTGATTGATTGATTGATTGAATAATTAATTTTCACGTCACAAACAATATACGACTGACTCATCAATTATTTCCACAGGTGGGTCCCCTATCAGACTACACGATCAAGTTCCTGCAGCACCTGAAGGAGTTCTTCGGCGTCATGTTCAAGCTGGAGGTGCTGGACGAGGACGACGAGGGTTCCGATGACGAGGACCAGCTCACAGTACACAAAGTGAAGATGACGTGCGTCGGTATAGGTTATGTCAATATTAGTAAGAGGACGTTGTAAATAAACTTAACATATTTTATTTGTTTTTTTTTTATTTTCTGCCAAAGGTAGTGCGTGGGGGTTATACATACTTTCCGATAGGTTCTTTGATGGTGGAAGTATTTGTATGCAGTTTAAAACCATGTTTAGTGAAAGTTGTTGAAATCAAAAAGAATATTATGTTTATTTCAATAAAAATCATTTATTCGTCTAGTCACATAAAATAATCTTAAATACTAGAATTGTATATTAATTAAGGCACATTTCGAAATAATTTCCTATTTTACTAGTAACCAATTAAATGGCGTTCTAATGCGCCAATAGATTCTTAATAGTAACAATTTTTGCCTTCCATATTTCCACTGTAGTACGAATAATATTTAAAAATATAAAAGTAAAAAAATGGCAGTGAAGTCCATAGCACTAAATAGATTAAAATAAAGTAGCTAATTTAAATATAACGTAATACGGAATAATAATAATATAAAATATAAAACAAGCAATGTACAGAAACACAATAAGATGATATAAAACAAATTAACTAATAATATTGTAATAAAAAATAAAAAATATTTTATAAAGTAGCAAGTTACGTAGTCTGACTTAGATAGTAAAGTAAATAAATAACAATGAGTATTGCCTTCTCATTCGTGCGTACATTTTATTCTGGTGTGTCCGAAAAAGATGGACATAGAGCAATTTTTTGTCTGTGTATTGACGTAACAATACACGTCATTGTTAAAAATATCACATTTTTTTTTAATTGGTCGCTTTACTACGAGTGATATATATTTTTAAACTCTACGCCAGTTTGTCATAGTTATATCGCCGATATAACATAGTACTGGTGTGTTATATTTAATAGATAAACAGGTGCTAAAGTCTTTATCAATATTTTATACGATGGCCGATGATTGGAAGCTTTTCTAATATTTTTATAGAATAAAAGGTGTTCTAAATATGTTCTATAATTTTTATAAAGTGTAGTCGGCAAGTTCATTCATAAACATAACAATCTTTTAAAAAAAATCGGTATCGAAACATTTTATTTCCAAATGCGACGTACCTATAATTTTTAATAATTTTTTATATTTATGAAGTAACCACATGTGAAGGCCTTGTAACTGTTCCTATTATTTTAAAATATATATTTGAGAGTTCTTAATTTCTATATTCCACTTGAGATGTGTGCCAAAAATAGTAATGTAATGTTATAAAAAAGCTCCCAAATCATCGGTTGTACCGTATACGAGGGTAGTTATCACCTGTTGTCGCGATGCAGTGCGCAGACGCAGCCATGCGCACTCCAAACCCTAGAATACTGCATATTCTATTTAAACATCGTTGGATCAACGACACTTGATCAACATTATGAACACATTTGATCATTTTGATTTTGATAAATTAGCGTTTAAGGAATATTTTTTTATTCGTTTACTTAGTAAGGGAGTCCCAATGTATAAGCTAATTTGCTCCTTACCACTCTTCTGTAATCATACAAATCTAATTAAGTGGTAATGAAAAATACAGTCCAGTTTTGTCAGGAGTTGGGAACCCTCGGTGTTGTATAGCAGTGGGTCAGTCCAGATTTGTCAGGAGTCGGTAACCCAGTGGGGCAGATCAAACGTCCTTCTCCCCGCAGCCGAGTCCGGCGGCCCAGTTGCAGATGCCGCCGACGGGATCGAAGGAGAGCCCCTTGGGGCACACGTACTCCCAGCCCAGCAGCGAGCCGTTGTCGATGCGCGCGCACGAGATGAACTTCTTGCACGACGTCGGGTGCGGGAAGTTGCCGATGTCCAGGCATTCGATCGAGTCTGGAAATATTTGTTTTACTTATTTATTTATTTATTGTTAATGGACACAAAATTTTAAGGAGAATAAATATCAGATATATTGTACAAAGGTTCTGTTTATCTCTTACGAAATTTCTTCATGTATTTGTAATATTTATTTCTTTGTCTTGAAAATACAGTTTTGAAAATATACACTTTTGTAGATTGGATTAAATAGTCTTTGGGTCAACTTTTCTGAAGCTGAAAATCATGATGTAAGATTCTTTCTTTGTAACAAGAAAGAAAATTTGCTCTTAACATTATTACGTTATTATTGTGTGCAAGCACAGACCACGGGTATTTGGTCTATGTGTGTGTAAGTTATTAACTATTATACGTATACTATATACCTTTCCCATGAAGTATCACTTTAGCCCCTTCGTCATATTTGCCGGCCATCTTCTCATTGCTGTCGTCATAATAGTCGTAGTTGGCGATCGGCCGGTACGTCCTGTTCTCGTCCTTCACTCGCGTCTTCTGGATCTTCTGGAAGGGTTTCCTCGTCGCCACTCGCCGGGGTTTTAGGGTTGTAGTGTCGGAGCTCGCCGGGGTTGTCGGCCGCTGGGTTGTTGAGATCTTGCGGAAGACAACCTTCTTCTTTGGAGGTTTCGTCGCCGTCGTCGTCGGTGTGGTTTGAGGTGACGTTATCGGGGATAGGTATTGGTATTCGTCTGGAAATATATACAGTTTTTATGTAAATTGCCGGCGGATCCAGCTTTGGCGCTAGGTGGGGGCGAGGGGTTACATAGTCGTTGTCAAATCACAAGAAGTTATAATTTAATTTTGATAATAATAGATAAAAGTAAAAATAGATATTTTAAGTAAGTACCTACTGTACTCAGAAAATCTACCTATATTTAAATAACAAAATTAATTTTTATTTCACGTCTTCTCCCGAATTACTGGTCCACATGAGTAATATTTCGTCTCTGTGACAATGTGAGAAATGAGGATATTGGCTATGCATTAATGTACCTAGGAGGAGGAATATGAATGCACTTTCCTTCAGTACGACGCAGAAACACCATACATTGATCTCAGCAGTCACCGCCTTTGTATTTATATTTCACATTTAAATTAACCGACGTTATCTGCCAGATCAAGTGGCTGAGGAAATCGGATGATTTATAATGATGGATTGATTAACAAATCACGGTCAAATCAACTGGTTGCATTGATTTATATGTTAGTTAATACTCTACCTATTGCGTAATAGGTATAGATCGTATCGTATAGCTCGATAGACGATCCTGTATAGCCTTGTAGCTTGTAGGCCTTATAGCAAGGGGTCCCGGGTTCGAATGCCGGCTGGGATAGACATTATGTAAAAGACGTTTGTTCTAGAGGCTTGGATTTTTTTAATGTCTAATTTATATTATGTGTAAGAATACTTCTACCAGCCGCGAAACAAGGAATCCTCTTACCTACGGAACTACGGAGGTGAGTGTCAGTATCAAAATTAAATGTTATTACTTATTTGTCAAGGACCCAGTATAACACGCATGCTTAAAGACATTAAATATCTGATACATAGACCTATATGTATATGTATATATGATAGGTATATCAGTCAAGGTTTTTGCTGATAATTGAAATCATCCTTTCAATTAATTATTATAAAATAAGCCCACATAAATTTTTGGCCAAAGTAAAAGTTGCAGTAATAAGAAAGTTGTTGGGTTACCTATACCAATTCGGTCGATATCTCCATAAATGAGTAATCAACAGTAGTCCAATGTGTTTAAAGCAATTGATTATGAAATCTTTGATTGAATTCGAAAGCCTTTAGAAAACAAAATGTTAATTATAAAATGATGAGTTGTTGCAAAACTTGTACGTACCTATTCAGTGTTTATATTTAACTTATCACTCATTAGCAGAAATCATCAATATCAAATATAACGGAATAAGCTCAGAGTTTTTAATTACGAGAAAACTGTGTCCTACAGTTCTAACTCCTCTGAAAGATATAAATGATTCAAGTAACATCTACTTACCATCGTAGGCCTTAGTGACTGGCGACTCGAGGAGGTACTCCCTAGTAAAGTAGGAGGGCTCCTGACTGGGGCTGTAGCCATCCGTGGAGTAGCCGAAGTCCACGGGCACTGGGATGGGATCCTCCGACTGGTACCGCCCCGTAGACGGAATAATCCTCTCGGTGACCTGGTACCTTCCTGTAGACCTGTCCCTAAAGCTAGTGGGAGTTGTGACAGGCGCAGTAAACCCGGAAGGCCTGGAGACTTTACTGGTGAAGATAGTTGGGAACGTCGTAGGGATTTCCCTGTCTGTTGCAGTGTACCTAGTGGACAAGTCCTCCCCCACGTTGATCGTGACTCCCGATGCGGTAGGAGTGATCAAGTTCGCGGAGTACCCGCGGGGTCTTGTGGTGTATTCGTAGGTAGTGGGTGCGTTTGTGTCGGAGAGAGAATACCGCGCGGTAGAGCCGTCTACTCCGACGTTAGGACCAGAAATCGTAGGATTCAACAGGTTAGAGTACCCTGGTCGGGAGACTCTGGCGAAGATGTCTGTAACAGGATTCGTATTGGTTCCCGTGTATGCTGTAGTTTGCCCGTATTCTTGGTAAGTTGGGGTATTGGAGTATTGTTCGGTGTAGGTCTGCTTGTAGTCATCGGTGTATGTGGGGTTGGTGTATTTGTAGTCGAGGTTTGTTGTGGTCTGGGTCTTCTTGGTGGGTTTGACGTCATCGTAGTCGGGGATGATGGGCACGGGAGCCGCGAGCAGCTGGTGGGCTGCCAGTGCTACGGCTGTTTCTGCGCTTATGTCTGCAACAAATGTTAAATATTATTATTTTACCAAATTGCCACATTTTACCCCATTGCTTCATCAAATCCCTTCCGTAAGTTGACCCAGGAGAAGAAGCAGTAAGAAACTAGCGAGCTTATTTTTTGAAATTTAAAACTTTGATGTCAAACTTTATGATCTCAAGCAGTAAACCTCACCTTCTATCGTCGTCTTTCCCTCCGTAGTGGTTTCTGTGTCTTCCTCCCTGGACTTCGCCCTCAGAGCTTTATCCAGCTGGTTTTGCTTGAAGGTCGCACTGTACTTCTTGCTCTGTCTCTTTCTCTCGTCCTCGTTAGTGGCCGAGGGGTTCTGGTCCTCATCCTTGAGAGAGACTAGTGGACGTCGCGTTACTTTGGCGTTATTGCGCGGAAGACCAGTAGTTAGGGTTGGGTCTTCGATTGAATCTGCGAAATTTCATTCACATTAGTGTTGTAGTTTGATAGAAGTATGTGATCTGAGTGAAGCATCTTCTGGGTTAATAATGTAATAGTTATCAGATTGCAATGTTTTATTATTTTACGTCAGCCAAAAAAGCTGTAAATTCTCAAAATGAAAGAGGTCACAATCGGAAAATATTAATGTGACTTCTAGGAGAAGTTTTTTGAGTTTCGTTCCCGTTTTTTAAATCTTTTTCCCCGATGGGTAGGTACTACAATTGTTTATTTGAGATGCTACTGACAAATATTTTGATGACCCAGTCTCACCAATATCCCCGATGTCAACGATATCCTGCAGCAGCTCCTCGCTGCCGAGGTCGATGGCTGACTGCGTGGTGGTGGTAGTGGATAGGCTGGCAGTGGACAGGGTGGTCAAGCTGGTGGTCAGGCTGGTGGACAGGCTAGTGGACACGGTGGAGACGGGCCGGCGGCGGCTTGCCACGCGGAATGGACGACGCGTTGCTGCAGACGCTGCTAATGCTGATGTGGATCGCGTAGTAGATGAGGCTGCAAGAAGAAGCAAGATCATTATCTTAAACTAATTGCAATATGTTAATAACAATTAATGAAGATTGCACATGTGATTGAAAAACATTGTATGGAAATCTGTGTCCTGATTAATTTTGTTATATTTAAGTATAATTATGGCATAAGCAAAGCAAGTAGGTACTAAGCTAGTTCAACTATTACTTTTGGGTGATAATGTGGCGTCCTAGATGTTACAGATGATACAGGCTTTATTAGGTAGTTACATATCGAAACAATTATCATGCTTAAAGTAAGTATTAAGTATATTTAAAATGTATTAGCTCAGCGCAGCTTTAAATGGCTTCAAATATCTAGACCTGTAAGACGGAACAATTATATTTATTCTCGGTATACATTCTTGATGGATGGTCTCTTTGTATGGTCTGTTTATAACTGATACCTTTAACGCTACTGTATCATAATCCAATCGGACATTCCTTTGTGTCTGTTGTCATAATGGGCGGAAACGATCATTTGTTGATCTCCAACGCGATTTCCAAGCAAACAATGTATGGATCAGCATTTCCTAATTTAGGGGCGTATTGATGATACGGCAGCGTGGCGCGGGCGAACAGGCGTTCGTAACAGTTGGTTCCTTTGTATTCAACGATATCTTTATTTAATGTTCATATACACAACTGTGTTGCAAGCTAGATATTGCCAATATATCATATTGGTCATACGCTATTAACATATCACATTGGGTTCTTTGTCTCTCAGTTGTATCCTAACGGTACTCCTACAAGATTGAATAAATAACTGTACCTTCCTACTTTTCATAGTAAGATCCAGCGGAGTACCTGCTTCGCTACTGCTGTATAAGGCTTTAGATTGTAAACTAAAGTTTCTTCTAAAGTTTAGAAGAAAAGGTCTCATAGCGTGACGTAACGACATCGATGCGTATACATACCTACCAGCATTACCGAGTTGAAAGCTAAGCCAGAACATTTTTATTCATTCACGATGCTAACAATACCTTTTCATTGCTTTTAGATTTACCGTGTTTTACTCTGTGAAAACTGTTGATTAAGTCAATCAATCTACCTTATACATAAATATACCTACTTATTTACTAATAAGGCTTCCAAAAATACGGATTTTCCAATTACGTATTTAGATACGCATTTCGCTGCTCTAAATACGTAATTACGTAATTACGTAACTGATTTGTTTTTTTAGGGCGCAATTTTTTTGCGTATAAAATACATTGTATTTTAGGAAGGAATAGAAATAATAATAATAATTATATAATTATAAGTGACGAATGTAATCTGTGCTTGACTTATGTATAATATTTGCATGCTTTTATGAAGCTAAATGTGAGAAACGTGTAATATTATGAATAACTACCAACTCGCAATGTACCACATTTATAGCAAATAAATGAAATGAATGAATGAATGAATAAAAAATCAAACATCTTCAAATGTTCACATTTACCTATTATTTTAACAAGAAACTACAGAAGATAATAATTTTAAAATTAAACTCCAGATCTAAAATCAATTACGTACGAATAGGCTCAAAGTTTTATTTATTTAATTTTTGTTCTTGATATTATGATGCCATCAAAAACATAACTTGTAAAAAAAAATCAAGTCTCGCAACTCAGTTCTTCTACCGTAAAAATTTGTGAGATCCATGTATGATGGCCAAGTCAATTTATTTAGAACATAAAATATTTTTAATATTGATATGGTCACTGTAAGATGATGTTAGGTTAGCTAATTACGTAATAACTTAAGACAGAAGGACCCTTAAGTAAGGATTGAATAAATTAACCAACTTGGTATTACATGGATCTCACAAATTTTTACGGTAGAACTGAGTTGCAAGACTTGTTTTTTTTACAAGTTATGTTTTTGATTGCATCTCATTTCTTTTTGTAGTTAGTCCTACTTTTTTCCCTTCCAGTACCTTCTACTTCTTGAATACTAACAATTTCGGGCAATTTAGTCTACTTAATATTTTGCGGGATTTTGGTAAAACTTTATATCTCCTCCTATCCTAAACGGGGATGGTTCAAAACAATTTTAACAATTTTCATGCAATGAAACTGTAGAATGTAGTATATCATTTGAAAGGTAATTGTATTGGCTTTCATCCTCTTTTGATATCATAACCAAATCTTAGTCAGCTTATATCATGGTACGTAAAAACAAAACTCATTAATTTTTAAAATAAAACAAAATATGGTTTGCAAGTCCTGAAACCCTATAAAAAGGGCCATGGGTGAAAAAATTGTCATCAGTCCAATAATTCACGCCACTGAGAACACAGAAAGTAAAAAAATAGAAACCACACCTGCAGAAGCCGCTCAAATCGTCATTCTAATCCAGCATGGGTTGTCTCAGCATACTATCGGTCATCAGCTTCATCTGAGTCAGTCACGTGTCTCAAAAGTATACCAGAGTTTCAGGGAAACTGGAAACTTAGTGCGAAGACCAGGTTCTGGCCGTCAGCGATACACTTCTGTGAGAAATGACCGTTTTATTGTCTCCACTTCACTCCGGAATCGATACCTGACCAGCGTTGACGTCCAGCAGCGGCTCAGACAAGCCCGGCTTCAATTTGCCCGCGATCACTTAGACTGGGGTATAGAGAGGTCGGGGAGGAGGGTTAACCGCAGAAAGATACATCAAAAACATTCTGCTAGACTATGTGCTTCCCTACGCTGGTTTTATTGGGCAGGATATGCTGTTAATGCACGATAATGTCCGCTGCCACACCACTGCAGAGACAAGACAGTACCTGAAAGAAGTCGGGATTCCCACACTAGACTGGCCAGCCCGTAGCCCTGACTTGAATCCAATTGAAATTTTGTGGGATGAGTTGAAAAGGTAGGTACAAGGAAGATGGCAAGCTCCAGCGTCGATTGAGGACCTAATAACTGCTTTAGTCGAAGAGTGGCAGGAAATCTCACAAGATTCCATCAGGAAACTCATCCGGTCGATGACAAACCGATTACGAGCAGTCATTAGAGCCAGGGGGTCATTAGAGTCATTAATACAAAATATTGAGGGGGAAGAAAATAAAATTGGAAATAAAATTTTAAGATCTTTTCGTTTTATTCTATTCGTTTAGATGTCCACAATCTCGACCTGTTGCACTAATTCCTAAAATTTAAGTAGGAAATATATAATAAAATTATTTTTTTTACTAGCATTTGAAATCCAATAAAATTACCTTTCAAATGACATACTACATTTTATAATTTTACAGCATGAAAATTGTTAAAATTGTTTTAAACAATCTTAAACTTCTTTATTTTAAATTAATAATATCTTATCTATGTACTTGCGTTATTATACGTTTATTTACTATCCGTTGCGTTATTATCCGTAATTACGGATTTGAACTCCTCAATTACGTATTTGTGGGACTCTTAAAATCTGTCCGTAATTATGTATTTGCGTAATTACGTAAGTACGTATTGGAAGCCTTATTTACTAATACCTAGGTAGGTACTACTTTTAGCTATAAGTTTTTTCTGAGAATGGCATAATTGGTAGGACTGAACTAGACGAATACAACACACGGGCCTGGGCAATCAATGATTCGGGTGGCCCAATCCTACCCACATATTGAATTTGAATTGATTGTGTTTTTATCACAAAAATGAAATCTTGGGAAAATGTGTTGAAAACTGCGTTGAAAAAATTGCAATGTCAGCATTCTATATGACAACTTAGTCATGTAAAATTAGTGTCGTGGGAAAATGACCCGTTTTAGTAATATAATAATAATAGTTTTAGCCCTATTATTGCATGATTCTCACGCTCTTGTTGTAACACGACCATTTTTTAGCGAATTTTCTACTGAGACGCTTATGAGCTAAAATGGCGCCTTTAAATGTGCAGGTAAGAATATACCAGTTATATGTATACTTAGCATTGGATTAACATTGTATTAAAAAGTTAGTTTTACCTGAATCGAGCTACCTTACCGTTTTTGTTGAGTACAGTTCAAAGTTTAGATGACTCTTAAAAATGATTGAAATTCAATATTTTGCAATATTACCTACACAGTAGCTATTACAATAGTGAAACTTTAGTAATACAATGCAATAAATTCTCCGCTGGTTCATTAAAGTTACTTTTTGTCATCTTTGTCCTTGGCACGACCAGTCAGCAGAGCAGCTCTGGTCGACCCTGGCCGGTGTTACGTCATACAGCATACAGCATACTGCATCCCGAACGATCGCGAAATATTGACAGTATTTATAATTTTGAGTGCATTGACTTTTACCTCACAACTAGGTATGAAATCTGCTTTTCCGTTTCCAGGGTGGGGTCATGCTATTGTCTTTGATATGCGTGAAGAATTTATTTTATGTTAAATATTTTTTGATAATAATATTGATATTTTAAATTAATATTTCAAATATTTATTTATTTATTCTTTTGCAACACCTTAAAGTAGAGGTTACAAGGGCGAACTTAATGCCTAATGGCATTCTCTGCCTGAAATAACAATACACAACATATTGAAATACTAATATACAGATAACAATAGTATTTAAATATATATATTATATAAATATATATTGAACATAAATAAGAATTATATAAATACACTTTATAAGATATATATATATATATATATATATATATATATATATATATATATAACAAATATATATAAGCACCAAATATACATATATACATACTTATAGTTTTTAAAAGGTTGTATTTAAAGAAAACCTCATCCACTAAGTGTCTTTTTGAGAAAGTGGTCCTGGACTAGCTTTTTAAAAATACATCTGCTTCTCGCCCTCCTAATGTTTACATATGTTTGTTTATACATGTTTGTTTATATATGTATAACTAAACGCTGTTTTATTTTACATAGACATTACATAATTTTTGGAGGCAGTCAAGGTTTTTATTCCCAGTTACTTTAAATTACTCGTTAGTACTTAATAAATTCATGGTAAAATACCCATGCAACATTTTAGTTGCCAACTATCGATAATTGTGAAACGTATCGAGTGGGAAGAAATGGAGCAAATTAATCACAAAGTAATGACTTGGAATGAGATTCATTAGTGTCATTACTGTGCTCAGATAGTCAGACTATGCAAGTATACATTAGACTTTTTACGTTCAGCTCTCAGACTATTGTAATGGAGTACATGCATTTATCTGTCAAGTTCATTGAAAACAATAAGTGCGTAGCATGTTAAGAAACAAAATTATCTTATTTATTCAGTGATATAATTTTATTTCTAATAAAAAGGAATGTATTTATCCAGAATGCTGCACTTTATTAGGGAAATAATATTATATAAATGTATATGTTAATAAATAATAAAAATGTTAATAAACTACAAAAGTGCAACACTCTGGATAAATTCATATCTAATACCTTTAAACGAGCAATTCTTGTATATATATATATAATTGGAATCTCGGAATCGGCTCCAACGATTTTCATGAAATTTAGTTTATAGGGGGTTTCGGGGGCGATAAATCGATCTAGCTAGGATTCATTTTTAGAAAATGTCGTTTTATCGGTGTTTTCAGGCAATGATAAACTTCTACAATATACTCTTCCTGACATCTATTGGCAAGTAGTAATACTAAAGCTACTTCAGTAAATGGCGTTGTTAAGCAACACTAAACCGAGCAAAGCTCGGTCATCCGGGTACTGTATTTTATAAAGCGTAAATATTGATGTTAAAAAATATTAAAATAAATGAAATATAACCTTCTGGCAATACTGGCAATCACATTTTCAAACATTAATTGGAGCAGTCGGTGTAGCACATTTCACAATATGGTACACATACATACCTTGCGATGAGACACTAACGAGTTACAATAATAAATTAAGTAACTTCATTGCCAATGCTTTCAAAATACGAAACAATATAAATCGTGCTAAACTATCACTGTCATCAATTTGAATAGTAAATACTATGGGTAAATATAGTAAGGCTAAAACACATTCATCTGATAAGCGTTGCATCACGGCAATCACATGTGTAGCGACTAGCGACATAGCGATCGTTCCCACGGATACCACGCGGTTTACAGATACTAGCCATCCTTTTGTTGCTTTGTTAACAGTTTATAACATGCGATATGAATAGAAAGTGAGGATAATTAATTTTCACCTAAACAATTGGTTTCCTGCTTTCTTTTTAGATTGCATCAGTGATAGCCCTAACTGGTACTGCCGAGGTGCATTATTGACTATTTACGAGTATAATCACGTAGACCGACATTATAAAACGTTATGGAACGGTTATCTAATAAATCTTTCTCCTTTCATTTCACTAATGGCTCGACTTTAACCTCTATGACCCCCTACAGGGCACGGGTCTCTCCCGAGAAGACCTAACTAGGGCATACTCCATACCACTGCTCTATTGTGGATTGTTTGAGGCATACAATAATATCAATAAGCTAAATTAAATGCGCCACCAGTGATAGCCTAGTGGTTAGAACGTTGGTCTCCCGAACGCGGGGGCCCGGGTTCAAATCCTGACACGCACCTATAATTATCAAATATTATGTGTGTATTACAAGTTAATTATCACTTGCTTCGGTGAAGAAAAACATCGTGAGGAAACCTGCACACCTGAGAGTTATCCATAATGTTCTCAAAGGTGTGTGAAGTCTACCAATCCGCACTTGGCCAGCGTGGTATAGACTATGGCCTGTACCCCTCACATTGTGAGAGGAGACCCCGAGCCCAGCAGTGGGACAATTATGGGTTGTTGCTTTGCTGTGCTCTTTTAAATGTGCCACCGGATATTAATTTTATTGTTTACCGCGGGCAATCCATGACACCATAGCTGCATAGGAACCGAAGCGATATGGAAGACGTGCCCAGTATACCTATTAATCCTAATTTATTACCTATTAGTCCTTAAGATTTAAAGACGTTCAGAATAGACACTTTAGGCGGTGTAATATAGAGCCTGCTACATGGGAAACCAAGGCGCAGAATCGTTCGGAATGGAGGGGGCTTATTCACCAAATGGTCAACGAGTTTGAAGAGAGACGTAAGACAGAGCTCGATTGTAAACGTGACGAGCTCAAGGCGCGATCACCAGCTGCCATCACATACAATTTTGTAAACGGTGTGCTAACGTGCGGCCTATGTGCACGTACGTTCACTAACAAAATTGGTTATTGTAGCCATATGAGAGCACACGAGAGGGCAAACCAGCCATGCCTTCAAACTTGATAGCTTTATTGGCTTTTGCAGTCGCCGTGGCCGAAACCGGCTAGGAGGATCATCATCATCACCTATTAATGTTAGAAAAAGTCTCCATCTACCTACATAAGTATAAGTAGATTTATTGGACCTCCATGCCCTTAAGTGTATTAAATGTAAACAATCACTTAACTAAAATTAAGTAATCGTGTTCGAAAGCCGTTCATTTATCAGTGTCGGTTCTCACACGGAGATGCAGTGGCTCATACAATCTACAGGTTCCCACGGATTGCGTTCACTCGTTTTGCGACGATCGCTTCGCACCGATGCATCGTTTAACCTGCCTTTCCATTAGAGGAGCACGGGTAAATAAAAAATATTGGAAATCGGTGTAAATGCACTAAGCATTAAGCTCGCCATTTGTACCGTGATATTTTATTGTGGTCAATAAAGGTTAAATAAATAAATAAATGTATGCATTGTATTTTAAATACTTGTCATCGAAAATTTTATAGCAATCCATGAAATACATCTAACATCTGATTTTTTCTACCTTTGACCGTTTTTTTGGGTAATAGTTAGGTATATATCGTTACTAGATAATTATGATAATATGCATTTTATGGGCTAACCCTTTTAGTATAACGAGTCCCAGTGTATCCCACGAACCTGTCAACGTGAAGCTGTAAATGCCACTAGGGCCTTCAGCAACTATCCTTTCGAAAAATAAATCCCACGAAATTTTTCCAAATGAAAGTTTTCCAAATGAATAACATGTGCAAAAAGTTAAGCATAGTCCACTACTTGATTTTCTCTCCCTCGTTATAAACGCAGCCTTACATCGCTTAGATTTATCTACAATCTGTCATTAGCTTTCTGATAAGAGCTACGAAATGCTACGGTAATGGCGCTACAAGGTTTCGATCTCCGGCTAATTTAGAATCCATCTCCAATGTCACGCGACACAAATAAATTGCATACTCTCTAAGTGGCTCATTATAATCCTCCTACTATTAGCTAAGATGAGATACCTACTTTAAGGCAAGACATGGAAGGCAGGTTATGAAATGGATATATATGGATATATTTATTTATTTATTTAACTCTTTGCACACCAAGTGTAGGACAACAACAATGTAATGTAGGCAAATATATAAATTACAAAAGCCGGATATACAAGTTTTCAAAGAATTTTACTGAAGTTTGTCGCTTCGAAATCCTCTAAATTTTATTATATTATTGACAAAAAAATCAATCTGTTCTAATATTAGTCCTCATAGTTAAATAACTTCTATAGCATTATAACATACGTCTTTACTTTCAATCACTGCCTACGAAATATTGGCTGTACGAATATGCCAAGAAAGGTCGGACGCCGAAGAATATATTTTCTTCGCATCACATCAAATTATCGATATACTCGTAACATTAGTCATCTTCGCTATATTCATTACCCAACATTGCGAAAGGCTAGGTATCGACGGTCGAAAGCGTGGTCCGTTACACCTGATCGACTGCTTTCACTCATCTCTCCGGTGTAAACGGTGTAACAGGTGACGGTATGCCATGACTTAAGTACTAGGTACTTATGTAAATTGTGTAAGTTAGGGAAATGGTTTTCACTGCTAATTCCAACTACAGCAAGTTGTACGCCGTATACAAAGATATAATTGCGTTGGTAATAACGCTCTGAAATGCAAAGAATTTTATTTCTGACACGTCTCAGGCTCGTCATGTTAGACAATTCATAAACAATACATAAGTTTTGCACTGAGGGCTCTTTACAGCCCTGGGATTTGTCCATTTCATTCGGAAAATTTCTCTGGTTATTTTATTAAAAAAATTTAAATATACGCTTTCGACCTGTTAACGCCACACTATATTTCTTTATGCTGATCGTTGTTTAACACACATCTATTATCCACGGGTCATGATCCGAGATCATAGATTTTTCTTTCACAGATCTAGCCCGGCTAGGGATCTCGAGAGTCGGGTTCACCACGCTAGTAGTAGCATCTAAATTAAAATATTTATTATATTTTACGACAGCATTATAAAGCATGATTCGAATGAGCCCAATTGATGTTGACAAGTGACGTTAATCTATTGTTTTTGCACATTTATCACGAGCCCTTGCATCAAACTGACCACGACGGATTGACGATTCAATATTTGCATGTAATTGAAGTGCTTCATGGTACTCGACTACGCTGATGACTGCGTTATGTGGACTGTCTCAAATCTATTGTTTTGTGATGGTAATGACTTACTTGTTCCACTTCGATAAATTAGTTTTACATAACAGACATAGGTATGTATTGTTTTATTAAGACTGTTTTTTGACCGATTCAAAGTAGATGAATAAATTTTCAAGGGTCGTTTTGGACCAGCGTATAGGGCAAGAAAATGTACAAAACCGCCTGAAAATTATGGAATTATTATAGATAGTCTTGCCATAAATACTGAATACTAGCGAGAAATGTTTCGATTGATTATTGAATGAGCAACTTTTGCAGTATCGTAAAATAAAAAAAAATGATATCGTGTCATTTGACAAAAAAGAGTGGACGTAAAAAAGATGCAGACGGGTTATTAAGTTACACCGCTAAAGCTATGCACCTATTGAGATTTTTAACACGTTCGGTGCGGTAGCGGGTTGATTATATCCGATGGTCATCTTTCCTCCGGTGCGGGGCAAAAATTACTGTTCCAACCGCTGGTGCGGGACAGATATCTTTGGTCTCCGTATGAATACGAATGAGATGGTTAGTGTTTTGGAATTGCCTTGTTAAATAGGTAATATAAATACGAAAAAATTACATCAGATTCTTACGACCCGGTGCCGACTGAAAGGAAATTTTTTACGTCTAGTGCGTTTATCGGTTCTTAACGACCCGATGCCCGATGACCCGGTAGCCGCACTAGATTACATGCAAGTTGGACTAGTGAGGTCCCTGTGGTTAGATGAGTTTTTATGCAAATATCAAGAGACAGTTAATGTAACATGAAGCGATTCAGGAAAATGTTTTTAAGTCATGTGACGGGCAAAAACCCAAGAAAAATAGAATAAGCAAATGTTTCCCAAAAAAATAATAACTAGTCCAGCCATAAGTTCTGTTACAAATGAAAATTCTTTTTTTTAAATGAAGTAATGTAATATTAATAAAATTTATACCTACATATTTATTAAAGTCTTAGCAAAAAATTAAAAAAATATTCTATTCGAAATGGCCACCTTTGGCTTTTATACAGGCCTTTAATCTGTTTGGCCACGAATCTATGGATTTACGCACTGTTTCCAAGGGAAATTTCGCCACTGCTTGCTCCAAAGATTTTTTAAGAGACTCAATGTCGCCGTGTCGTTTAGAGCAGGCCATGTCCTCTAAAACTGACCATAATTTGAAGTCTAAAGGGTTGAGGTCTGGGCTAGATGAGGGCCAGTCTTCAGCTCATAAACTTCGGAACATTGGTTTCAAACCAGGCTTGGGTAGTTCGTGCCTTGTGACCAGGTGCTGAATCCTGTTGGAAAGTCCACGGTATATTTTTAAAAAGAGTATTGCTGAGAGGTTTCACAACATGATCCAAGACTGTATCTTGATACACTTTGGCTGAAGTTTTCACTCCTTTTGCACAAAAATGCAGTTTTGTGACTCCTTGATAAGACACGCCCCACCAAACCATCACTGACGTAGGATGATGACCACGTTGTACCTTCCCGACCACTTCAGCAGCTTCTTTAGAACTGTGAGCGTACACTTTATCATTTTGCTTATTGTAGTGTTCTTCAATCGTGAAAATTTTTTCATCGGTAAAGAGGATATTTCTGTGCCTTTAACCTGCGTATCGCGACAGAAGGCGTTTTGATCGATCCACTCTCTTTAATTGTAAAGATTGATTTAGGGCATGTCCTGTATATCGACGATAAGCACCGAGCTTCAGGTCTTGTTTTATAATACGCGACAGAGTCCTAGCGGGAATCTTCATTTCTCGCGATAAGATTTTTGGCTTCCTAATGGGGTTTCGACGAATTCTGGCTTTAACAGCATTAACAGCCTTTGTAGTTCTAACAGCACGCCCCGATCTTTTCTGGTACGTAGTGTTGTTGTATCTGTTGATTGTACGATATACGAACATACGGCTGATACCAAGCTTTTGAAGTGTCTGGAATATGACCGACGGCTCCATACACACTTTGTGCAAGGCGATCACTGCAATCCTATTTTCTTTAACACCCCATTCCATATTGTAATTTGATAATGAACACGAAAAAGTATGTGAAATGGCGCGAAATCGAAAGAAGTTTTTAAAATAATATACGTGTTCCAAATTCAAAATAATTAAAAAGCTGAAAAAAAGAAAAGTTTTTATGTAACAGTATTTATGGCCAGACTAGGTACATAATATCTGATAATGTAATATACTACCCCGTCAAATGGTCACACATTACAAGTCCTATGAATTTCAGACATCAACTTACAGCCACCAGATTTACCCACACCATTAACCAGTATAGCTCATAGTGATTGAATACAAATATTGGTATACAAAATTATTCAACCAGCATTTATTTTATCGCTATCGATGTTTTTTTATCATCCACAACACTAAAAATTTATCGACACTTTTACTAACCAGTGCGGATAACGGGTTGTAAAGAACCGACAGGTAATCCCTTTCTTTGCAAACAAACCATTCAGTGCATCTACCTACGATTCTAGCCTTTTATTGAGTGTTTATCTGTCAATATATTGCTATAAAAGAATATGCTATAATCATTATACCTATAAAGAAAAGTCCTCCTAAACAGATGCAAGTCAAACGGATCTTTTCGACCCAGCAACGCACCAGGGGCAACTCGTGCTTCGGATATAATAGACCCCATACCGCACCCATTGAAAGTCATCAAATTTGACTAACGCAGTGAGCGTGTTAAACTAATGAAAATTTGAAAAATAGCTCAAGGGTTCTTTATCGTGCTATCAAACTATTCCCTGAAATTTCGAGCTTCGAAGACCGTAAATGAAGCGGCCGACCTTGTACGGTTAGAATATTAGACGAATACTCTCACACATGAGTACCCATTCACGTATTATAGGTAACAATACTAATATTCTCAAAGGTATTTAAAATCCATCAACGTTTTGCTGCATAGCCTATAACTTTGTGTTTATAATCTAAAATAATCTATCTTATAATCTTTAGATATGATTTTCAGGCACTAAGGTTAAAAGTTGAACTGATAAGGAATGCGACGATTACAAAACCACAGACCAAGCTTTTGGCAACACGACAGTAGCCTCATTGCCATAGCCACAGTATGTGTAATCGGTGCCATTATTGCGATCGCACGAAAATTGCTAAACGCTCGATACGCGTAAACGGTCTCGCGTGAGAATATCGTGGAGAAAGAATTTAGTCGAACGGACACGAAATATGTAACGATACGCATGTTTTAAATTGATAGACAGAGTCGTAGGAAGCTTAATTGCTTGCTAAACCTTCACTAATAGGCACCTACTAGGTACTTGGACTAAGAATAGACAGTAACTTGACTTGGAACACCCAAATTGAATATATAAATAGTAAATTAACATCTACTAATCCGCACTTGGCCAGCGTGGTAGACTATGGCCTGTACCCCTCACATTGTGAGAGGAGACCCCGAGCCCAGCAGTGGGACAATTATGGGTTGTTGCTTTGCTTTTTTAAATTAACATCAATCAACGGCTCAATTCGTAACTTAGCACATTGTATTCCACAAAAACTACGCTATACTATCTTTAATACACTAGTTAAACCGCACTTATTATACCTCATTGAAATCTGGGGAAGCGCTACCAAAACAAGACTGGCTCATTTACAAATTGCGCAAAATAAAGTAATAAAAAATCTATTTCGTTACCCCTTTCGGACATCTACTATAAAAATTTACAGTGACACCAAAATTATGAATATTCATCAGTTACATACAGTTACGTACATACAGTACGTGCGTTTTTATCTGGAAAATACTTAATAAAAAGATTCATACCAACATTAGTTTTAAAAAACTACAGTCGTATAGCAAACGACGAGCTAGCTTCCTCGCGATTCCAAAAGTTAGGACATCGTATGGCAGTAAAACCCTAACGTATGAAGGAGCATTATTGTATAATAAAATACCTGCACACATAAAAAATGTAAGCTCACTTAATGCATTTAAATCAAAATTGTTACAGCATATTAGGACTGGCGCCAGTCAATAATTAAGTAGGTATTATAATTATTTACAACTCCTGGTTTAATGCGTTAAATGAGTACCTACTCTTGTATAACATGCCTTCAATGACGAATGAATTTTATTTAATTATCTTATGTTAATTTTATATTCTCATGTAAGTGACCATGTATGTCTTTTTTGAGAATAAATATTCTATAAACCTAAACCTACTATGTATTCTGTGTCTTCACCAATTCCTAAAATACTAACGTGCCTTCACAAACTTTTGCTCTGGCAGCCCTCCGTTTTCTAATACAAGCATTGATGCACGAACCCCTAACTATGACAATACAAACATCAAAGACAAGAGATCAACAAAATATCTGTCAGGTGTCTACCCTGCCCGTTTGATCGATCGAATCTTGGACCTTAATCGCTCACTGTTTAAATAGACTTAAAATGTTGTTATACAATAACTGCAAGGGCTATTTAATACCACGTCGTTAATACCAGCTTCCTAGTTTCATATCTTTAGACACATCTATGACGATGTAGTTTATGTCTTACAAAAAAACAAATAGACTTACAAACTGGTCGTAGGTTGTATTAACCTTGAGTTAATATGCAATCATGTCCCATCAATAGTCGCTAACATACACCTACATAGCGTGGGTGGGTTGTAAGCTGCCATGTATTAGATGTCGCGATCATTATTTGTTGAACAATAGGATATACTTTATAATAAAAGCTGTGTGGGTTCCTCACTCAATAAAAATGTAAATTTTTTATTCTTCTTATAAAATCATGAAAACATTTTGTATTCATTGATCTCACTCAACCAAGTAATTAACCGACTTCAAAAAAAGGAGGAGGTTCTCAATTCGACTGTATTTTTTTTTTTTTTTTGGTTTGTTACCTCAGAACTTTGGACTGGGTGAACCGATTTGGATAATTTTTGTTTTAATTGAAAGCTGGTGTTTGTCGTGTGGTCCCACAAAAATTTGAATGAGATCCGACAATGAAATCCATGCAAAAAGTACAATGTACTTCATTTGAAGTCGGTTAATTTTTTGTTAAAATGTTAGATTATAATAATTTAACTAAAATAATCATCATAATTTTTGGTTATATTATTATAATGGGCAGACCAAATACACAGGGCGGTAGATCTGTCACAAGTAAGTTTACTTACAAGTAGGGTTTACTCTGATTGATCTGTTTTAACTAGTCTATATGAATCTTTCGAAAGATGTATGTAAGTAAATAAAAGTAGATATAAATAAAATTAGGATCAGCTATATATCAATAAGAATTAAGATCTACGGATGATAGATACCAGAAGCAGTAAAGATTATCAACAAAATCAGCCTTATTAAATCAATTGATCAACCTTGTTTGTTACACAAAAACATCAGCTATTAGCAACAATCTAGAGAAACTTGCAGCGTAACATCAAATAAAAAGCCTGACTGCTTTTCTTTCCAGTTTCTTTTAACTAGTCTTGCATCTCTCGAGAGAGAAAACGTAGAGGATGAGAAACTAGGAGTAATGTGGAAACAGGTTTAAGTTCATTGATACAACTGGACGCGGTTGACCTTTGTAGAGGTCGTTATTAATTATAAGGAATAACAAGTTCAGTTTGTTTACTCAGGCCCATTTACGCAATTGTGGCTGCAAGGGCATCGGAATAATGATGATTTTTATTTGTTTCTTCGTCCCATTAAAGAATGTGACACTTTTTGTTTTGAAATATTTGCTAAAGACATCCGAAGGTCAGTTATGAGGAAACTCTCGTTGTTTTCACTGTCGTTTTGTCTCTAAAATTAATCGTTGGCAATATCAAGATAAGCTTTATGTACGATAATGATTATTTTTAACCGACTTCAAAAACAGGAGGGTCTCAATTCGTCTGTATTTTTTTATGTTTGTTACCTCAGAACTTTCGACTGGGTGAACCGATTTTGATGATTCTTTTTTTAATCGAAAGCTGGTGCTAGTCGTGTGGTCCCACTTAAATTTTATCGAGATCTGATAATGGCATCCATGAGAAAACAAAGTAAGTCTTAAATTTTCATTAAGTATATTCGCGACAAAAGGACGAATAACTCAATATCACGCCAGCCGATTTCGATGATTCTTTTTTATTGTTATTGGAAAGGATGTACTTCATTTGAAGTCGGTTTTTTTGTTAAAATTTTAGATTATTTATAGCTTAATTAATACTCCATACAACATAATATGTGTGCATCACAGACGGCCTTTAGAGAAAATATTTAATTAGAGGAAAATCTGCATCGAGTCAATTACGCAGCAGCTTTCGATACGACTCCGACCGCAAACCTACGCGACCTCTAGTGGTCCACACAAGTACCAACATACCATAGAAATCTTGCAAGCTATTATAGACGAATTTGTGCAGTAAATGGCGTGTATAGAAGCGAGACTGTCGTGTACATTCGCGAGATAATGCTGTAAACGTTGGGAAAGGAAAACCGGACTCACAGTTTGCCCCTCCAAGCCTCCGACGAACAAAATTGCGCGTCGGGCGGTCACTGCGCGCCGCGCTGTTGCTCAAAGATGGCTGCCGTGTTCGTGTCTCATTTTCGCCAGTTTCCCGCGTTTTCTCGACCGCGGAATCTTTGTCCGCATCCTTCGGGGTCTTGAATTTCGAATTCCCGCGCTTTGTGTACTTGTTTGTGGTTGTTTCTATGTTATCTGTGGTCGTCTCTGAGTCGGCAGCGTCGGGGGGTGCTGTAGCTTTTGTACGACGGAGGAATGGCCTGCGTTCCTTTGCCGCCTGTTGACAAATAAAGCCGGTTAGTATGAATATTTTTGTTTTTAATAAACTAGTTTAGGATATAAGATAATAATAACAAAATTTAATTCATAATAACATACGGGCTGTTGAATAATTAATAAGATTTTAAATTCTAGCGGTTACAATAGCTGAAATATACATAATACATTGCGTTTATGAATGTAATTTACATAACAATAAATGAATTACATTGAATTAAGAGTCTTATACAATAAATTAGACATTCAGGCATAGGTACATATAAATTATAATATAAATTTTATTTCTATGCTACTTTATTAGTGTACTGACTCGTCCCGTTAAAATATTTCAAACTGAACCTAGAGTAAATATCAAATTCTTGGGTAGATTACCACAAGTCACGATATTATTTGCATAAACTATAAACATAAAATTTTACACACTGACGACAATAAAGTTTAATATAAAATAAAATAAAATAATAATAGACAATCTCACACTTTCTTAAATATCATGTTACTTTTATTACTTTTGTTTTTTTTTCATTTAACATTAAATAATTTAATAACAGAATGAAATAATAACATAAATAATATAAAAACATTAAATATTTTTTAACATAAAATAATCGGATTCTAATCGCAGTTTGCAAGAATTTTAAGATATTTGTGATAGATAGTGAGGTCGCGGTTAGCCCCGCGATCGGGCCACCTAGACACGTGACCCGAAGTAGATATAATTTACTGCGAACTGCGAACGATCCTATTTCAAATTTATTTTAAGATTTAGCGGTTTGGGTCAAATTTTTGCACGTTAATTTAATTTTAAAATATTTCTAAGATTGAAAATAAATTTCGCATTTAGATTATTAATACTATAGTTTGTCGTAACATAGTAACATATAAGTAAAAAACTAAAAAATACTTTCATACTTTACATCTATTCACAACCTTAAAAGTTTATTTTCAATATAAGTATATTGTATATCTATTAGTATTTTGATTGACTAATAAGAAGACTAATAAGAAATCAATTATGCCTTGATTAAATAATGAACTATGATTACATAAATTAATACTCATTCTCAATATATTACGTGACGGTTTCCATGGTTGTGATTTAAATGAACATTACATAGCACATGGCAAGAGTAAAAAGATTAAACGCTGTTCTACGTGTTGAATAGAATAGGCTCATTAATTTCACAATGAAGACTATTTCCATTTATGTGTAGTAAAATAATATACACAGCATCAAACCGATCATTTTATATCAGGTGCAATTTTTCTACCTAAAACTTGTTTGGCGCGTTATGAAAAATAAACTTGACAAGTGCGAGTTAACTTGGAGAGGGTTCCGTGGTTCCGTACGTTGATTATGTATTTCCCATTATTTTCCTATTTAATTTATTTTTGCCGTTTTTTAAGACCATAGACTTCTTATCGGTTTTCCTGTAATATTTAAGTAAAGAACTATTCTCTGTATTTTTTTCCAAACTCTAGCGTCAGTAGTTTCGGAGATAAGGGGGGAATGGTAAATTTTATTTTTCTGGAATAATTTTAAAACTATCCATTATAGAACTATAACAAAAATATATTGGAGGCTCTTACAACAAGCCCTTTCATTTGATATACCACACGATACGGTTTGCAAAACAGTTCTTATTTTGATGTCGTGATTTTTTTTTCAAAATTGTGTTGTTTATTTTATACCTTCGTCTTTGGGTCACAAAAATGTACATGAGTACCAAATTAAAAATCATTTGGTCCAGTAGTTTTGGAGTAAATTGGCTGTGAACGGCGGTCACCCACACGCACGAGTGGTCCTATAAGGGATCCTATAGGGGGGGTTTTCGTTTTTTTGTACGGAGCCCTAAAAACCATTCTGCATTATGGTTTCTAATGATTTTTTAAATAGTACCTAATTTAATTTACACAAATGAATTCTGATCTATTAAAATACTGAATTAGGTTATGGAATGCAGACAGTTTTTGGTGCGAACGCAATTTTAACATAAGTATTGTAACTTTAATAAATAATTAAATTATAATGCGTATTTATTGGTAACAAGTGCGTAACGGTCAGACGTCACGCCTTGTTGACTGCCAAAACACGCATCACGCTGTGGCGGAACAATTACTTTAAGGATTGTATTGTGCTAGTGTATTGTACTCTTTATCTTTGTAATCAAAAATAAATCTTTGACTCATAAAGAAGAGCATAATTCGACTTTCATAATTCGACACATTTGAAAATTATTAAGTAGCTGAAGTATTTTTTACGAAATAGCCATTGCGGCCTGGCAATAATTCCACCATGGTGTGCTGGTGTTGTTTTTTGAAGTAGGAAATTTTTGATGGTAAAATTTAATTATGCACGTTTCGAGATTCTTTGGCCGATCAGACTGACCCAAATCCAAATCAGTCTATTTTAATCGATTTATTTTTCAACTATACGAAATCATGAGAGTCCAATTTTATATTTTACAGTGTGTTAAGTTGCCAAAACATAGTTGTCAAGAACACACGGATATGAAAATTTTGAATAATTTTTTTTAACAAGCAGATGAGATGACGGCCATCCAAAGACGTCAGTAATACCCCAAACGTGCTTACTACATTAGTACATTATGCCATTCTGTAATTACATAACCGTACGCATAAATCGACATGAGATAAGTTTAAAAACTTGCGGAAAACTACATTCCGGTGAACATAACATAAATGGAAATAGATGTTCGTGAACGCGGACATAATCGTTACCCATAAAACGGTACACGCCATATTACCAGCATGTTGCAATATTGCCATAACCAATTATTGTGCGTTGCTCCAGTTTCGCACACAATTGGCTCCAATTCAATTCTTAAGTAATTAAAAATGTAGCGTGACGCGTGACTAGTATAATTGGGTGAAAACTTTTTACATTATAAGTTTAGGCTTATGTTTCAGTGTGATAATTTATATAATCTCTTTATTTTTTTGTCAGCAGGATATCACTTTTAAGACTATTATGTACAAGGGCCTTTTAACTGTTCTGTAGAGCTTACCTGAGGCAATAACATTGGGTTGCCCAAACTCATATTTGAAGTTAGAAAAAAAAAGTTTATTAAGCTGTCAATCCCACGGTATGATCATATTATTTCTACAAAAAATTGTGTCTACTGCAACTTCGTATATGTATGTATAAACTATGTGTAATATAATAGATACTGTGTACTTATTATGTGGTATTTGTTTTGTACCTAATTGGTGCAATTTGTAAACACACGATGGCAATTCACGTCTTTGCAATTCCGTGCAAACGACATGATCTATCTTCACACGTAGCCGTCAACCCAATTGGTAGAGTATAACTGCTTGTTGTGAGTGGCCCGTATTGATTGCCCGGCCGAAGCAAATTGTCATATTTTTTTCGTGTCGTGGTGTTGTTATGCTCTAATAGTATCAAGATATTGTAGAATTGTAATAGTTATAATAAAACTAGCTGTTACCCGCAGCTTTGCATACGGAAATTATGTTTTAACTTATTCAAACTTTTATCCTGTTTTGCCGGGAAACCTTTTAATTTTCTGGGATGAAAAGTTGTCTAAAATATGACACAGGGTATCAGTAACAACTTTACCGATTTTCATCAAAATCCGTTCAAGGGTTTTTATGTGATACTCGAACAGACAAACAGACAGACACTTTGAGTTTTATTATAGTATAGATAGATGTATCCAAGGGCAGCGGTTTCAAAGTTTTAAAGCTGTTAAATACTTAAAAGCTCCCTTTAACTTATGACATGTCTATATACAATCAAAAGAAAGACTGTTGACTGACTGCTGTAAAAACCTGTTTTTACAAAATACAAAAATGGTTTTAAGTCATCCATCTAAACTCTATCTAAATTTGTTTATTGCGTGCAAGGGAACTTTTAATTTACACTATGCCAACACTTAACCCTGTCTTATGTTTGTACAGTATCATCTTTTATTATTCGCTCGTCATCTTCAACACCAGTAGCATTACAAGCACAAACATTTTAATGACCATTGAAAGTGAATTGCATATGAAGAGCGAAAGTGTTTCATACAGGTTTCGTCAAACCTGTGCACGGTCTAAATAAAGTAGGCGAGTTACATCAGTTCTGAAAACAGGACGTCATTAATTACTTGCCAAATTATTGCCAAAACTTGTTATACATAATAATAATACTCGAACTTTCAATTATAGCTTTTTACTGGTTTTTAATACTAGTAATATGTCTGATTAGATAAGATTCGGCGGTGGCTTTAGTATAAAATATTTTTTATCAATTTGACCGACCGCTGCGCCAGCTCGCCGTGTTAATTCTCAGCGAGGCGAAAATTTGAATGATGAGTTTGAATGTTTGCTCTCGAACTGGGTGTGTGTGTTCTTGAGTTCTTGTCTTTGTGTGTTGTCCATAGCTACCACAACACATGTAATCTAAGTGTGTGGTTATGAGTGAGTAGCGTTATTATTATTATTTCCACTCATAAACTATCGACTATCGTGACAAATTAAAAAATTTGGTTACTGTGGGTTGTGGGGGGACTACAAGCCCCTTAGCAAGATTTCTTTTTGATTGCTTTTTGCTACTTGCCTCCTAAATAGAAAGATAGCAACATCTTACCCATACCCTCCAGCTCGTTTTTCTTATACCATTAAACTAAAATAAAATAAAACCACTACAGATGTCCCGTCCACACGTATTAAGTAGATAAGTAGTTAACTAAAATTTAAGTAAATTTTAAGTGAATTAATACGTGTGAACGGACATTTTAGTAGATAAGTAGATAAGTAATTTAGTACACAAGTAAATAAGTAATTTAGAAATTTTTCTATTTTTCTGTTAAGTAGGTGGGCGGGGCTTATCACTTAACACGTTTGGACGGGCACTTTTTACTTAAAATTTACTAAAATGGTTAAGTAATTAAGTAGGTCACGAGGAAGTCGTAAACTTCTTTGCGTTGTTGATCATCAGTTTTTATTAAACCAAAGGACATGCAAGATTTATTTTAATTTAAGATATTATATGAATATTTTAATTTATTTTTATTATTTTAATGTTTAATTCTTAAAATGTATTATAATTTCTACCAATACTCATACTGCATACATTCTGCCTTATTTTATTCCTATATGGTATCTATCCCTTTTTTCATTTTAATTTTTACCCACGACGGACGGAACGATACGAAGGCGGTATATGCATTAGGGGTTAGAGGTTGTTTGTTTCATTGTTTGTTAGTTTGTATGTATGTATATTACCGTTTTTATGAAAACTACTGGGCCGATTTCATTGCAGTTTTTTGGATTCAAAAGGTATCACTAAAGAGCGAGCTTATAATTATATGTTTTATGGCGGTAGGCCACCAGAGGGCGCTGCAGTAGCCCGATACGGGGGGTTTTTCAAATTTTTATTTTTATGCTCTGCTGTCTGTACCTACACGCTGCTAACTATTCCAATTTTTAACCGACTTCAAAAAAAGGTGGAGGTTCTCAATTCGACTGTATTTTTTTTATGTTTGTTACCTCAGAACTTTGGACTGGATGAACCGATTTTGATGATTTTTGTTTTAATCGAAAGCTGGTGCTTGTTGTGTGGTCCCACATAAATTTGATCGAGATCTGACAATGGCATCCATGTCAAAAGCATATGTCTTAAATTTGCATCAAGTATGTGCGTGATAAATGGACGAATAACTCAATATCCAACCGATTTCGACGATTCTTTTTTATTGGATGTAACTTCATTTGAAGTCGGGTTTTTTTTTGTTAAAATTTACAGACGTATTGGGGCGGCTTAGAATACTAACCCAAATCCCACGCCGGAAGGGTGTCTTAAAAGGCGACTAAATCCGGCCCGCTGGTGGTAGGGCCCTCGGAGGGATTATATTAGTAGTATTGATTTTAATTGTTAATTAATACCATTATTACTATTATTATTTCTCCAGGGGTTCACCTGGATAGCTACCACCCTCGAGCATGAGTCAGCCGCCAAACGACTCGTGTTCCGGCTGGGGGCTTGAAAGCCAGTTCTTTCTTTCTTTTTCTTCTTTCTTTCTTGGCCGGCAACGCATCGGTGATGCCTTTGGTGTTACTGATGTTCATGGGCGACGATAGCCACTTACCATCAGGTGGATCGTCAGCTCGTTTGCCGGCTATTTCCATAAAAAAAATTAGATTATTTGTAAATGCTTATACATACACACCCTCGCGGTAGGTTTTTACCTGTGTTGCGGGTGGCATAGATGACACATATATCACATCCCAATAACACCCATGACCCGAGTACAAATATTTAACTGTCTCATAAATATCTGCCCCGGCCGGGAATCGAACCCGGGAATCTAATTACTTCGCAGGCAAGGTCGCTCTCAGTACCAACTAGGGTACATGTAATTTCTACTTAGAAAAGCAAGTATAATTTTATTATCCAAATTCCGAATAAAACAATCAGGACGCATTTTTATTAGTACAACATTAAATTATGAAAGTTACACGTCTTATTTTGAACTGCGCTATTTACAAAAAAAAATATCCTTTCTCCAAATTAATTAAGTACGTCATATATATGCACACCAATAAGTGGCACTTTCATTGGTCCAATTGGACCAAGGCTACCACGAAGTATGTATTTTATTTTTAACTTGTTAACTTCATTCAATGTTTCACTAATAACAAATTTCAGTATGGAATTCATGAGTTCTTTTCGGTCTTCCATCTTTATTTTTGAATGCACTTATCTACTTAACAGCTTTACTAAATTGTTACGTTTGGACACGCACTTAAAATTATTCACTTAAAATTTAGTTAAAATTTACTTATCTACTTATCTACTTAATACGTGTGGACGCAACATTAGAGCAGTGAGAAAACATACAATTAGTATTAAGAAGGCAGTGTGCTCGTATACTAAAGCCTTCGCATATACATAAAAGTAGATGTACGTGCCTTACATGGTGAATTTGTATCTCAAGGTAAGGCTTTATAAAAACATAGGAAGACGGGAGGTAATGTGGCCACGGACCATGTTGCCCCACGCCCGAGGCGTAATTGTGAGCTCAAGGCAATCGAGACGCATCACCAGTGTCTCGTAAGGAAGTTTCGAAATAGTGGGAGCTCGTTATGGCCGTGTTATGATAATCAAGTTGGTAGCTTCTTTTTGGGGTTCCATGGTAAATCTTATAAGATTATTTTTTTGAGATTTGGTTTGTCGTATATACAATATTTCAGTGTTTGAAAAGTAAATCAGATTTTTTTGCGAAATTTTCAATTAATACTTATAATGTTCTGATATTTTACGTAATATTAAGGAAGTTTAAAAATAATTCCTCTCTCTGTGCAGCTATTAGTTCTTTTAAACTACTAATAAAATTTAATGCAATACTTTATAGATCTATAAAATTATATTGCTATCGGTAGCCTTCATTGGGTTTTATAAACATTTTCACGATATAAAAACGTTGCGTAATCTTTAATAAAACATTATTATTATGTGTTATTATCAATATTAACCGCTACCCATACGTAAGGTATGATTTAACATGGATAATAATACAATCATTCTGTTATTTTTGTACCATGTCGCACACAAACTTTTTTGCCTACTGTACTGTTTCAAATCTTCAAATTCCGTCAGTCGGTCGGTACGAGTTTGTCCGGTATGGTACGGTACGCTCAAGGCAATCCAGACGCAATCCAGATGCATCAGCTACATGATCTCGTGAGAAAATGTGAAATTAATGGACGACTGACTGACTCATCATGACTTACTTCCTTTCGTTAATTTGTGTAGTAAAATAAGAACATAACTTTGACGTTTATAAAGTAATCACCGTAATGTTTAACTACTACTACTACTAACAATATTGCTTTCTCAATAGGGACTCAATAATCGACTAACTTTAGGATTCAGTTTTATTGTATAGATAGAACAAAATATTATACAAATAATAATCTTCAATTCAAAAACAAAAATTACTAAATAAAAATCGTTATCAAATTTCCATAGATTACCCCCAACAAATTTCCCATCAAAAACGTCACATGACGTCACTAACCGATATTCAATACTAGCGGGCGAAGTTTGTTGAACTTGCATTTAAATTCATATGTCACGTGACAATAAATACTATTTTTAAAATTTTAAATTAATTATATTTTATATATTATGATAAATTTCAAAAAAGAATAATATTTAGGTGTTTAAGTGTTACCATGAATACTTTAAACATAAATTTACATTAATTTACAGTTAGTGTCAACATTCCTATTACAAAACCTAGAACGAACCGTTTACAAAAGGTCTACCCCTAAACAAGAGTTTGAAAGAATACTTATTAGAGATTATGAATAATTTACAATATTTTTTATTGACGATCATAATTTCATAATACATATTTGCATAAAAACATTATTTGATATCTACTCTTACGCAACTGTCCATATATAGCGATTCAAGTTTAAAGTAATACTTTCTAGTTATTTTCGTGTATTCTGCTCATGAATAAAACATTAACTAAGTAAATTATGTTTTAGAGATGTCAATTTTACAGAGAGGGTTAAGTGTAGTTGTAGAGGATGTGTTCAGAGGTTTGGTATCTAATTCATCGGTCATAAATAAAAAAATTACCAGAGAACATACACTTTACCAGATATTCTTAACAAAAGCAAACATACTAGAAAATTGAACCAAGGAATTCAAACAAAGAAACTGCAGGATCATAATATTATTTTAGACCTGTATCATAAACATTTCGTGAGTCTCACCTAACCATGATCCATGTAACTGGGTTGAAATGAAACACATATTGGTATTTTAAAATACGAATCGTAAGTACCCGTTGCAATCAAACTGCAGAATCGATTGACAAAATTTACGAAAAGTTGTTACGAACATTGAAGTATAATGTCATAGAACAGATATCTCGAACAATATTGAAGATTGAAGCCACGTGGCGCCAATGCATTGGGACATACATGGTGTTCGCGGTGTCGGTTCTATACGCTAATAATAATACTTCAATGGTTACGAAATGATATTTATAAATTACGTTTTGGGTTATGTAACAATTACAACGAAAACACAATTTGACTGCGCCATGTAAATTTTATTGTAATATAGTACGTGATCGGACTGCTGAGATTTGTTCAACTGCATCTAGTTAAAGGTCACGTTACCCGCGGAATAACAAAATCCACGAGTTGATCCAAAATCCAAGAAATAAGGATTGTTGTTTTTATCATTTAATTCACGAAATATCCAGCTCTACAAAAATAGATACAAAAAAAAGTTAATGTATGTTTATTTATTTATTTATTTATTTCACTCTTTATTGTTAACCTAAAAAACTAGATAACAATGGGCGGACTTAATGCCTAATATGGCATTCTCCACCAGTCAACCCTGGGTGATAGTTAAAATTTGCGGTAGGTGCTAAAAGAAATATATAAATACATACTACATACATACACACATACATGTTATACAAAGAAAACATTTTAACGGTCACTTTTGATTGAGGAGTCTGATATTTATCACGTATTTTTCTAATACATACAATGCAACACGTCTAACAGATCCGATTCACGATTTCATGAGAAACTTAATGTTCATTTAAGTGGCAGTGTGAATGATTTAATGAAACGTATACGAACATAACTATCATTATTTTATACGTTTCAATGTTCGTTCATATCAAAATATCATGGATCACGACTCAAATTATTGTTGACAGCCAGTGTTATATGGATTACATTAAGATTAAAATCCAGATAAGTAGATTAATTCATACAGTATTAAACCTACTGACAAAAACCACAAAAACCATTAAGCTTATGGCAGGTAGTTGATACGATTTATGCAGCAAGTCACGTATTCATATTCAAATGGCAAATAAGACAAAAAAAGTTCTACATATCGGCTCTGTTAATAAAATTAAGATGTGATTAAGAACCACTCAATAAGTATAATATTAGCTATAAATTATAAAGCTATAAATTTAGTATTAGTTACACCGTTTGGTGTGTAAAAAATAACAAGTTTTTTCATGTTTTTGATTGGTTACTGGTTTAACAAAATATCATCTGGAAAAGCTTGAAGCATTAAATCAACCATGCATACTCGTACGTTTTACTATCTGGATATTAAGTATAATAACGCGCAAAAAAAAATAAGGACCTAGTTAGGAGGTTGTTAGTTCTCATTTGTTGACCATAAAACTATTGACTAAAAATATTATGGGAAGATGAACTCAGTAAGCTAGTTATAATTACTCATATAGCGCCGTGAATTCCAAGTTAATATCGGACAGTTACTTAACAAGCACCAATCGAAGTTCACAGCCAAATACGTGTATACTGATTGCATATTCGGAATAAGTAGCTGGTCGAGTCAAAAACCACGTAATAGGATAGTCACGCGTCTGTATGTCGTGTCGACACCGGCCACCGGCACACGTGGTGGGCCTTGGCTCCATTTGTGGGCAATTACCATAATAGTGTTTGCCAAAACAGTACTTCATGTGCTACGAGTTAGGACAAGGGTTCTCCAACATCTAGATTTTGTTTTACAGCAAAATTTCATATCAAGTACCTATATGTTATATGCTTAACAGATAACCTGTTATGCAGATAATAAACCATAAAAATATTTGCTTTTAAAGAATTTTTAAACAACATCATTTTTATTACTCATGTTTATGGGCATCTGACCAAATTAGTTGAGGCTTATGTAGGTACATGTTGTAAACAATTATTAGATAATTACATCCTACGTCCTATTAATACCATTTATAGCTAAACCATTAACTAATTTCTTGATTATTTCTTTCACGTAAATAAAAGAACCTTTACGAAAAAAATATTAAAGTGTTTACGAATCAACGCAAATGGTTTTTGTATCTGGTGACTCTACCATACATGTATTTTAATATTATTATGCCGGTATTTATTGCTTCTAAACAAGGTCACAACAGCAAACAGGTTTTACAACACTCGATGTTGTTGTTTTTAAAAATTTTATTTTAGGTTATAAAATTAATAGCTTTGTCCTGCTCGTTAGCTCTTCATTGCTGAGCCTTTTCAACCTTTAAGGCTGATAGTGCAAAAAGTAACTATCCATTCGAAAAAAATTGCACTTTATTTCACAGTAGAGGATTTTATCTATGATTTTTAACATCCCAATTCTAATTCATTACAAATCGCTCTCAAAGTTGGGTGTCTGCCAATGTTGACAGATGACAAATAGGTATACTAATACCAGTTTGTCTGAGAATCGACTAGTTACGATATATTTGCTTTGATCTTGAAATAATTTGCATAATCCGCGTGCCAGTTCGTTTCGTAACACCTTGGAACGTACTATGTTCCCTAATGAACTTTCACTGAGTGATATTATTTCCGTAGTTAGTTATTTTATAACTCATTGCTAATCGTCTGTCGTGTTGTTATATCATTGACTTATTATGGAGTACTTGTCCGTTGGCGACGTAATACTGTCAGCAAGTGGTTAGGTATCTTAGGCGGATGGGCGCTATGTTGCGAAAGCTCTCTTTAAAGAAAAATTTTCTGCGAAAATCCTGAAAAAATACGAAAACATATTTACCCCATTTTTCTTTTGGATGAGCGATATTTCTATCGAAAACGTTAACGTATATATTGCTGTCGTTATCATTTGAGATACTTGTTTGTGCTAACACCTCCTAGAAGTTGCCTACATATGTGCCCAATTTAAGGACACGTTCAAGTTTTATTTAAAACTTTGTAAAACACCAACTTAAATGTTTTCCTACGATGTCTTTGTTTTTGGAGATAGTATCGAAAATATACAGATTTAAGAGTATCATCAGTACTGAAAAGGTCTGGTTTAGATAGATAAAGACACACAACAAATGAAAAGAGACATTGAAAAAGCTCAATCGATCGTTTTAGTCATTCGAATTTCGTCACACTTGCGTGGATCCACTTTTTACTGATTTTGAAAGACAACTTAATCGCTCTAATCATGGAAATTAATATGACTGTGAGTATAAATTTCTAATTTTCAAGGTGCGTTTTATATGTTGTCATTTCTTGTGTAATATTGTGCAAATCGCCATTCAAGCTACCTAGTGCTTAATTGAGTGTGATATGCCGGGTGATTTAGATTGGCAAATATGTATTATTGGCAAATAGGATATTATTTGAATGTACAATGCATATAATGCATACAGGCATAATAACAAACAATCTATTGAATTTTTAGGCAATCTAACAAGCGTAGTTAATAAGTGTCCAATAATTTTTTTCAAAAATTATCACAAATATGTTTAAACATCATCTTTATCATCAATATCATGTTTAAACAAAACGAATGCTTCTACATAGAGTCAATCAGTACCTTCTATATAATTTAATTGAAAACAAAATTGTATGACGATTCATTTAAGAGTTTATAAAAGAAACCGGGTTAAAATTCATCTTCCAATTATGCTCACTTATAGATAAAATATGAAAAAAACGCGCATGAAATTAAATTGAAATTGAACATTGCGACTAATGCGAGTCAGAAATTCGGTTCACAAATCTCAGTCATAACAACTCTGCTAAACTTTTATGTTACTTCTTCAGTAGTTTATGCAACATGCATGCATTATTTTTGTTTAATATGACGTTACGCGGGTCAGTAGAGCAAATGGCCGCTATTGTTCTAGAGTCACTTCCCTCATTAATTACAACGCGCCGACGTAATGTATGTATTACAAAACAATGTTTACTTTATGTAAATACTTTAACACTTAGGTCACACTTATGTTTTTGCTTTACTTAGCGAGGTTTAAATAAATAAACGTACTATTTACGGGATTGTAATTATACTCCACCGCCGCCGTGTCGTCCCTCCGTCAAGAAACCCACATTCACAATGCAACACAAACATAGCAAACATCCATCACCCAAAAACAAATATTTAACTTTACATAAACTTCCGACAATGTAGAAATTACAAATGCAAGGGTCCTCTTCTATTTGAAAGATTAGATTTACATTGCTTCAAAATCGCAGTAACGTAAGACTTGTCGTACTCGTATATTATTCAATAATTTAATTCCATTTTTTTCAGTCAAGCATTGCATGTGATTTATTAATATTATAAATGTGAAAGTGAGTTTGTTTATTACGCCTTCACAATTTAATCGCTAACCCGATCAGCCTGAAATTGTGCTGACGCGTTTCCAAAATCAAATAAAATTACATAGAGTTCCTTTCATCTAGCAAAAAATAACGCCACCGGGAAAAAACTACAAATAAATCATTGCAGTTTGTACACATACATAACAGATTTATAAAGTACTTAAACTTACTTAAACTTCGCCAAGATACTGAAATTTAACAGACTCTCAAGATGATGACATGAGATGTTGCCTACCGAATAATCTACTCATAACAGATTTAAGTCGACCGCAGTGTTTTACAAACCACAAAGATGAAGTCATGGACACGACGTGATATGAACATAACTGGTTATTTTGTTGGATAGATTCATTTGGAAATTAATAAAATTTGACTTGCAAATTTATTTAAAACACATTTCTCTATGTCCGTCTATAAAATGTTTTGAAATATCCGAATGTTAATTTAATACCTTGTAGTAATTGTAAAATATTTTATTACGGTTACATAATATTTATTTTGTGCCGATGAGTAAATATCCGGGTACTCTCGCGAGAATTAGTTAACTAAGAGAGTTATTAATTAAGAGGGTTATACCATTAGTTCCTATTGGAAAGAATCAATGAAATTTTCTATTTTCTATGACTGCCAACAAAGTACTGATTACTGATAAACTTGGCTTGTGTTCCTTTGCTAGCTTCAGAGCACCAAAGGACACGTTAGGCCAGCGTTAGTTAATTAACTGAATAAGGCCATCAGAGAGAGATAAAATTAAATTATTGAATAAGTTACTGTGCTTTGGTAAGTCTAAATGAGGTACGGAGGAGATTCGTGATGATAGAATTATTTGTGTTTTTTCAATAAATGTAGATATTTTAACTAAATAATTTCCAAGTTTGCCTTCACTAATAAAGAACATGATCAATTTAATAACACGTGTGTCTAGTTTGAAAACTGGATACTAAAGAGGGCGGGTAATTTTATGTTATTAGGCTATCTGCTTAGCCTTATCGAAACTTTATAGCAACAGAATGTTTCATGTGAATATTATGATAGTAATATACTAAAATGTACTTAGCAGTTTGATACTTATAAAAAATCTTTATTTATGATTGCACTGAACATATTCGAATAAGACTAAATATTATTTTAATTTTGGTCTGCATGAAATAACTTATTTCACTTATCTATAATGTATGCTAGATTTGATTGATATTGATGATAGACAAAGATTGCAAGAATAAAATTGTCTCTGTAACAAAAGGACAAACCGACAAAAAATTAAGACTTCAAAATGAATGCGAAAAATTCACAAGTTACATAGGTAGATGTATGCATGTAGATGATGCGACCTTATCGGGACACAGCGATCTCTTTCAAACAACCTTTATGGAGACAAAGATCAAACCAAGATCTTAATAAAATATTGACTTTAACAATCTATACATCTAAGTAACTTCATACAACAAAAGGGCACGACGGTTATCGAACGTTTATACTTTATACAAGGCCGTGCGTACTTCAAAAGCCTTCATAGACATACCTATGTATATAGGTTGTTAATTTTCATTCTGTTGCCAGTATCGTTTCCCGGTAGATTGTTACGTAAGGCAAGCCACGTTGGCCCTACCCACTACCACGAGTCAGATCTGACTCACTATACCATTAAGTTGTTCCTCGTAAGATTACATTGTCAGAGATTTATTGTCCTGATGAGAATTCATAAGGTTTTAAAAATATGTTTTTCAAATACCGATGTTGCTTGAACATTATTCTAATATGCTGTTACTGACACCTAGTATTGAGCTTTGTGAATAAAACATATTTAAAATATATCTCAACTTTAAAAAATTTTTTGGAATTAATTAATAATATTTTCTTTACATCGGAAAAAACTATCATATAAATGTCGTCCTTTTTTATAATTTGTCAATAAATTCCCAAGTTAATTTATCTAATTTTATATATGTAATATAATAAAAATAAAACTGAAGATAATGAGCGTAAGTTTTAAATTTAGTTGATTTATGAGTTGGTTTAAAGTTTTTAACGTTGGGTTTTCCTTGAATAAAATTATCCTTAAAACTTTGGAACATTTAATATTTCAAGCAAGCTTCTTAAATAACGTAACGTAACATTTGTTTTAAATGGTGAGGTGTACAAAGTGCCTGTGACTAAGCACCTTATCATTTGCACAGATACAATGGCCGTCAATAAAGTGCCACAGATAATATTATTAATTGAGATGCATTCATCTGTAGGAATGTTACAGGTAGAACCTGTTTTAAATTCAAGTGGATATTATTATGATTACTCATGCACAGAATAGAACAATGTGTATAACCTAATATATTCCCACACAATTTTTTGATCTTGACACATGAATAGTTTTGGTATTGATAATTTACATTAATCATAAATAAAAAGATGTTGCCAATATTGTAATTATAAAAAAAAATCCTGAATTTTTTATGGGAATAGCTGGCCAACGAGCTGATGATCTACCATAAAATCACCACCACAGTGTCGGTCGAGAAAGAGAGAAGAAAAAGTAGAAAAGAACTGGCACTCAAGCCAAGAGCTTTGGTAGTCTCATAGAAATGTTTAAATCTTATTTATTTTCATAATTTTTTTATTCTGTATTTAAACGCCCAACAATATAATTAATACCTAATTAAATAACAATATCTGGGGGGATTTCACAGAAATTTATGCTATTGCGTCTATGACTTCTGGATCGATGTTCAGACGATGTATGAGCTACATCCCAAATTATCTATATTAGGTAATATTATAAAGAGGAAAGATTTGATTGTTTGTTTGCATTGAATAGGCTCCGAAACTACCGAACCAATTTGAAAAATTCTTTCAGGGAAGCTACACTATCCCCGGGTGACAAAGGTTATATTATAATATATTTTTTTACTATTTTTCAGAAGCGAAGCGAGGGCGATTTCCTAGTATTATATAAAACATGTCAATAGTAATTTTGCTTATAAAACCTGATCTAACCCATGTGTGAACTGGGTAATATAATTAATCAAATGACGTAACCGATCACAGTAACACCCACAGTTAGATAAGAGAAACGGCGATCGGAGAAAGCGGTTTTCTCCGCGGATGCTGCAAAGTCAATATTGTTTTTTGCACGTTGCTGTAATCACTAGATTATTTGTATAAACTAAGCATTAGATATTACGTTGGCATGTTCGTTGAACCGTGAAGAGAAATAGAAAACTAAATACTAAATAAACTTATTTGTTTGTTTCAGGTATTTCAACACTCAGCAAGAAGCGACAGAAGACTAATTTGCAATACTTTTGTAAAAACAACTGCAGTTTTTTTGGAATTGTAAAATAAACCAAATCTAGTCTTGTGTTTTATTTTCTACCACTTCGTACCTACAAATTTTTAAGGATGTAATTGAAGAAAGCAAAAATATACTATGATGGGACAAAGCGGCCTTATGATGTAATAAAAGCAACCAAATATTTTTCCATAAAAAAGTTCCCTAGAATTGTGTAATTTTTTTAATTCACTATACAATCACACGTAAAGAAGATCGACAGACGACCTTCACAAGTCAACAACACGACCTCCTATAATTATTTACAACCTTCAATTCGTTCCTTCGAACCCATTACAAAGCAATTTATACGGAGTACCACTTGGTACTACCTGCTTGGTACCACTTAATAGCTGGTATACGAACTTATAATAACGGTTACGTAGGTACAAGGCCCAGGCGGCTTCTTTTGCATATTTTAATTAAAATTCCTTAACTTAATTCGTAATCGTTTCATATGAATATTAAAGCAATGTTTTTAAACCCTTTCTATATAGTTTAACTAGCTTTTGCCCGCGGCTTCAACCGCCGTAGAGTAGTTTCGAAACGAAATTTTTGATTAATTAATTTAGATTTATAGAACCACATAAAAATAAAAGGCACCTATGAGTAGAATTATGTATTAGGATACATAATATTGGATATTAAATGACGTCCATGGCTTCGCGGGCGTGGATATCGATTTTTTACAAATTCCACGGGAACTCTGAACTTTTCCAGAATAAAAAGTAGCTTATGTGTTAATACAGGGTATAGACTATCTAAATTCCAAATTTCAGTAGTTGTGGCGTGTTTAAGGAACAAACATCCAAACATACATTTATTATGGAACAAACAAACATTTATAATATTAATAGGATAGTTAAATGACTCACACGACTTTAGGATCTCTATCTGTCTCTCACTATCAACTAATAATTGTGAAATTTTGTATGGATGTTACTCTTACACATAAAAATTACTGAACGGATTTTAGTAGACAATTAGTATAATGAATTCAGAGGGCCCAGGACAGGTCGGAGTGGCGCCAATAGGGATGTTGACTAATTTTAGGATTCAATTTTATTTCATAGATAGAACCTTAAATTTTATTTAAAAACAGAAATTGATAAATAAAAATCATTATCAAATTTCCCACCAAAAAAGTCACGTGACGTCAATATCCGATATTCAATACTGTAACTCTACTGAAGTTTGTTGAATTTCCATACAAAATACGAACAATGACGTCATATTGTCAAAAATGGCGTTTGAGATCACGTGACAGTGAGTACAATTTTTGACATTTTAAAGTAATGATATTTAATTTATTGTGATTGATTTCGATAATAGAATCATATTTTAGGCCTTTAAATGTTACCACTAATACTTTAGACATACATAAAATATTAATTTATAATTAGTGTCAACATCCCTATTAGGGGAGGCCTATGTCCAGCAGTTGACTTTGAGGCTGTTAGATAGACAGACTATGATCTGGAATAAGAAAAACGGGATACTTATTATCCCGGATAAAGCGTACAGTGCGCTAGTGTAACCAATAGGCTGTGTACTGTCTGTCTTTCATGCAATTTTATCGAGATGTATGACGAAACTGTACGGGGTAAACTTTAAAAATTAAAAGATCGAGTAATGATTGTTCTTAGTGTAATATTTTACACCTTTTTAAATCCTATTTATGAACGCAGGTAAATGAAAAAATTCCCGAAGTGAGAACGAGTTACTACATAAGTAGTTATATTATAATTCTGAATATTAAGATGGTGCGGGTTTAAAAGATGGTGAACAACAATGAAGCCACAACCAGCCCGCAAATGGGTCGTGGGTGGCTGTACAGTGTACACCACGTAACCGAGATGCGTTCTCTCACGAACATAGATACCTCGTAGTACAAAACGAGTACTTTATATTCACTTAAAAGTATATTAACGTCTGTAATTATGATTATGAAACTTTATATGCAAAAATTGCGGTCTTTATGCCTTGTGTATGCTGATTTGAACACTGCATTGAGTAACTTGACGACAGTCAGATAGCCGATAAACGAGTTGATGCAGGAGCGAGAAGAAAAACAAAGGAGGTACATAGTATTTTGGTAAGCTACAAGTCACTGACATTATAAACACATGGTCAGTGTTAAAGTTGAGTGCAGGAGACAAAGATATTTTGATATCGCAGGATAACAATATGCATGCTAATAAACAAAACATGTTGTCTTGAAAAATCTGAAATATTTTCTTATCTTTTATCTTTGATCCAAGTATACGAAATATGAAAATGTCGTGAGAAAACAAGGAAACCTCAAACCTCACAGTTTGCTAAGTAGGTATAATGTTCTGACAGGTGACTTCTGAAGCTTAACAACCTGTGTTTAGCCGGGTGGCTGACTTAATTGGCCTTAACCACTCTTAATTGTCATTAAGATTAGGAAAGGCTAGCAGTGGAATTCATTAATGATGTTGACATCTTGTATCTTATTAATCATTAATTGCTTAATGATTAGTGACGAATTTCGTCGTTTATTAATTGATTGTGTTTTACAATCAATCGAAGAACGTTAGTTTAAACAGATTAGTAATACCACAGAAGATAGAATAGTACATGGGAATACACAATACAGTATAAATATACAAAATTAATGAATCTAGGATGTCTGTCTAGGTACTAAAATAAGTACATGCTGGACTGATTTAAAACCAAATTGGTTCTGTACACATACATGTTTTAATTTTAAACATAATCTTATTGAATTAATTCCACGTAGCGATGTTTTAGGGTCGCGTTTTAATTAAATAATGATTATTGGCTAAATCGCCCGAAATTTTTTAATGGCACAGAAATCGCTATTATGTACAATATTCGTGGATTGAAAAAAATCTTTCAAAAAAGCAATGTATTATAAATACTACATTGTGTAACAGATGTACGCGGAATAATGTCAAGAATACGTTAGAAAGCTATTGGTTTATTTTGCCTTTAGCTGAACGCTCATAACGATTGTCTATTTCGCTATTTAATAGATAGATATCTATCGTACTTCCTTTGTTAGAACAACAGTACAGTTATTTTATTATTATTATCAAAGGTGGCCTATAATGGTATCTTCGTACAGATAATATTGAGATATCAGAAGAATCAATATAATCGGCTTATTTTTTTCTGTATTTAAGTTGAAATAAATAATGATACCGTGACCAGTTTTGCAACTATGGTCTAGATAAGATGTTTGTTTTTCATAAAATACTTTTTTAAATAAGTTAAAAACTGTTGGTTCTTTTTATTTAAACTTCTTTTAGAATATTTTGTAAGCCTTACTACGGCTACTAAGATATTAAAAATGTTTGGAATAAAAAGTGACAGAAATTGACTGATTATTTATTTATGATTTGAAATAATTATTTTATTTTCCTTTCGAAAGTTTCCTTCTTTAAGTTTATTCAAACTATTTACCTCATTACCCAACACGTTAAGTTTTCCGTTTCAAAAATGTCACGTTGATTCGACAGAATATTATCGTACAGAACGTGATTCAATTTGCTTGCTCGATTTACGTGATGAGTTGTGATGTGATAAATGTTCAATCTTCAATGTAGGTATACGGAACCTAACTTAAAATGCATTAAAAAAACACTCTCTAGTCCCGAGAACAAACAGTTATCTGTAATGAAACGTCTCCTTGGGCATCCAGGAGTCATCAAGGGTCTCGCCCTCGCCGACACTGTCATTGCCACTGAGTTACAAACTCATCTGTGGGTTTCACGTGAGTTCTAAATATCTAAAGATTAATATTATAGAAAGCAATTCCTTGCACACATTCAGAAAGAGACACGTATATCCTTAAGATACATGTTGGAAGCTTAAGTAAAAAATATGAGTTATATCGCTAAATTCGCTAAGTAGCTTTTTCAGACCAGGTTTAAGCTATTTAAAGGCAATAACTACGTTTGCAGATATGAAAATGCTATAACTATTATTAAGTTTCCGACATTACAAAAGCATTTATACACGGAACTCGTCAATCACCGGTGCAGCGCCCATGGAAAGCACATCCGTCACATAATGGCTCAAACAACGGATTGAGCAAGGTAAGCGCGGATGGCGAAAAACATTTAATAGTCTGTAGTAATACGTATCTCTAACTAGTCTGTGGTCTGAATCGAGTCGTGGTGATGAAGCTCCATTTATATAAGCCGCGCCATTAAAGAAACGAATCTAAAATGGCGGTTCGTACTTGTAATGATAGGACCGTCAGCAAAACATTGGTGATTGAACCTAGATTGGTGATATTTTTAATAGACCTTTGTTATTTGAAAATAAATATTAGCAAGTTATGTAAAAACCCGACCAAGTGCTAATCGGAATCGCGAACCGCGTGTTCCGTATTTTCGAATAACTTATACGAGTATACCTAAAACCTATCGCCTAATTAGGTTGAACACGATAGAATATTATACTTAATACTGGTTGAAATCCCTTGGGAGAGATAACTATTTAACAATTAATTTAGGAAGAACGAAGCGTGTCGAGACAGAATGTAAACAATGGAGGGAATGATAAGTGCCACCATTTTAGATTCGTTTCTTTAATGACGCGAATAATTACTGAAATATGTGCAATCAGATTTACAAATGACACAAGTCGTTATTGTCGCATTGATTTTTGGCGTTTTTTAAGGTCCATTGCGTAATTTGTAAGTAGAGATGTTTTTGTCAGGCTACAATACAAGTTATTGTGAGGCTGTAATGGACTTATATTGTGTTCTGATTGAACTTTTACATACTATGAGTTATACAATAATTTGGCAGTAGGAACATAAAAAATGGCACGTTTTCACTGAACGTATGCCAAGAAATCCTAAGTACTAATAAATGAGAAAAATTGTGAGGATGTCTATCCATACTATAACTGGAATAAGAAGTAGGGTACCTAATAGTACCTATATCCCGGAAAAGGCGGGAGATCGCTAGTTTCAAATAAAACGGATTATTGGTTTACAAAGAAATGGGTTGAGCACCTTTATAAAAAATATGAGAAATACAAATAAGTGATTCTGATTCTGCTGGCTAAGAAAAAGGAAAGAAAAAGATTGAAAGATCTAGCTCTCAGGCCAAGCTGCCGATCCAACATTTTATTTGTCTATGTTGCGTCTTAATTTTGCGTCTTGTTGATCCCATACCACAAAACAATTAATCATTGATTTGAATAGTGCCTAAGTCAGTAATGCCTACAGTAAATATCGAGTAACCTTACGATGGTCCAGTCACTTGCCTTGTCAGTTGTCAGTATATACGTACCTACCTGTACCTATATGTATCTATTATGTACCTATTATATACTACTACTAGGAAATCGCCCTCGCTTCGCTTCGGGAAAAATAGTAAAAAAATATATATTATAATATAGCCTATGTCACCCGGGGACAGTGTAGCTTCCCAACAGTGAAAGAATTTTTCAAATCGGTTCGGTAGTTTCGGAGCCTATTCAATGCAAACAATCAAATCTTTCCTCTTTATATATTAGTATAGATTATTTCTTCTGTGGTATTACTGTACTATGACTCCACGCAATCAAAATGCTGTTTACATCAGAACAGGATTATTCATTCACTCTAATGTTAATTAAATGCGGATCCGTTTATGTTTGTATTTTAATTTATTACTTTTGTTTTGATTTACCATAAGGTTGAATCAAAATTTAAATTGACTGAAACTATTGGCATTTTAATGTATGTTATTTTTAAAGGTTGTGTACTTTAAGTTGCTTATGAATTTTTTGTCGCTACATTAAACTCAGATAAGAAGATATACTTAGATAATTATATTTTAGTTGTGTATTTTAATTGTTATTAAATTGTATTATCAAATCCATATTATAATATCGCTCGACGTCTTTTCCTTTTTAACTCAATGGTTAAATGGTAGCTTATGTATACTCACCGTTTGTATTGAATAAAAATTAAACAAATAAAAAGAGTAAGTTATTTTGTAAAATATTTTTTTACAAAGTTCGTTAATGATTTTAGTCATTTAGTTTATTAATTCTTACGGGCTGTTGTCTTTGCAGCTTAACAAAATAATTGTATACTAGGTAGGTATATCTTGTTCATTAGTCTAAAGAGAAGGGCAACTGGTACCAAAAGTTTAGTCAGAGTCCATATATATGGTCTCCACATGTGGGTCAATGCCTAGACAAAGTGCTTACCAATGTTGCCATATCTAAGCAAGTGATTAAATTGTTAGTTTACCAGTTTATTAAAACGTGCTATATGTATGTTAATGTAATTAAAATATGTTTAACAAACAATGTGTATTATTTTCTTGACCTATCACGATTTACTCTAGCTGTTATATTATTAATAGCAATTTTTGTTGGTATAAGGTGGGAATACTTGTAAACATGCCATCTGGAGCACAAAAGCGCTAAAGAACTTTTGCCACTACGCGCCGATCGCGATCGAAATAATTGAACGCATTCTATCACTTGAGATTCACATAAAAACTTTAAACGCTTCAGAATATCACTGAACATAAGTGTTTATTTGGACAATCGCTAGATATTTTTTCCCGCACGATACCTACCTGCAGATTATAAAATGTTGTTGGAAACGATAAAATTGATAGGCACCTACCTAATATTAATTTGTTTCTTTATATAATAATAACGAAGGTTTCAAGGTTCAAAGAAATTAAATAATTATGATAATGATGAATGTCATATTAGCATGAAAATAATAGGCAAGATTTCCTCGACTAACAATAGGTTATTTGTGCCTATTGTGGCGAAAAATTTCAAATTGATTCTCTCATCTATTGTGTGAACACCAATAAGAAATACAACAATGGCTACCTATTGATCATATTCGATTTCATCAAATTTTAACGATACATAGTTTCGCTGAAATATAAAAAGATGCGCCTAGTAAAAACTTGGAAACCCTAGTTTCTTGTCTATGAAAAAGTTGTTAAGCTGCGCTATTAAAGAAACGAATCTAAAATGGCGGAAATTATCATTCACCCTCACTCGCACGCTAAAGACAGGAATAACGTGCGAGTGATGGGGAATGATAATTTCCGCCATTTTAGATTCATTTCTTTAACGGCGCGGCTTATACATACATATTATGGTAATTACTAATAATAGAAAATAAATGAAAATCCGTGGAATTATCAATAAAATATACTACTTACCTTTCAGCCGAATCCATTTATCGGGCACATCACTTTAATCACCTACCGTCATAGTATTTCTTATCAGGTAGAAAACAATTGAAGTCCTTTCAACTTCTAAAATTCTCAAGTCTCAAACAACGATACGAAAACAATACAGGTAATACCAACTAACATTTTATTAATTTATTATTTATGTATACAATACAAAATTATTCACAACAATACAAATTTCCCGATTTTACCAACCTACGACGAACATTATATTTATGTGGTAACGATAAAAAAATATTAGTATACGGTAAAAAAACTTTAAATACATCTAATCTAATCATAACCTATGACAATTTGTAATTGAAAGTCTTCGTTAACCAAAACGAACTAACAATAATATAATATACATTTTTTGGTACGAAAAACTTCCATAAATACCTTTAAATACCTAAGTTAAAGCTATGAATCTCTAGAACATGACTACAATGAAACTGTAAGATATTTATCATCTCTATATACAAGAAATTTCGTCATATAAATAAAAATATTGCAATATTCTACCCGAATACCATTTTTTCACATATTATATTGATAGTGTAAACTAAAAAATAAATCTTAATATAAAAAATCTTCTTGCTATCAAATTAATTTCTTTTCAAAAATCGTAATCGGGTAAATGAAAAAGTTTCACTGCATAAACATCAAACGATATGCCCTCTGAGTCTAAAAAAAAGTTTAAATATTTTTCTACACTAGAATCAGTCGATCGGGTCTTTATGGCCAGTAAGGGGTCTAATCATTGGCAACCGAATATTAAACCTATTCTTAAAAAGTTATTTTTCTTCATTAATTTTTATCGGAGGTGTTGTACTTTTTCTAGGTATAAAAGACGGCCTAAAGTTCGGCCGTATTGGTTTTATAAACACTTTTCTTTCGGTTGTTGACCTAGGAGTTTCTGTGGTATAAGATTTCACAAATTTAGGCGTGGTAGATTTTTTTCTTACGTCTACGGGTACATTTTGAGCTCGAATAGCAGAAAATCGACTTTTATTGGCATTAAAACCAGAAGACTTAGGTTTTTGATTAGAATTGGATACTGTAGCATTTATTTTTTTTGCAACACGAGGAGTTGGACTCGGTCTAGTAAGGTTCGACTTTATAACTGGTCTTCTGGGAAACGCGAATTTTGTTCTTTTTACATCTAGTGGAGAAATCTTGGGCGTGGTTGTTTCTTCAGGGATGGTTTCTGTTGTAGTAAGCGTATCAGTTGTAGTTGTAGTTGTAATTGTTGTCGGTTCAGTGGAAGATATTGTGGTTGCAGTCGTTGCGTGAGTAGTTAACAGTTCTATAATTGGACTTGTATTAGTATTTTCTGTGGTCGTTGTAGTAGTAGTTGATGTGGTAGTGCTACTCGTTGAACTAACTGACGTGGCCTCAGTGGTTTGTTGCAAGACTGTTATATTTATAGGGTATTTTATTTCTTTTTCAGGTGTCACTGAGGCTCCAAGGAATTCTTGTCCTTTAGCGAAAGTAATTATACTTCTACCCGTCTCCGGTTTAATTATATGCAAATTTACTATATTTGCGTCTTCTTTCTGTGTTGGTACTGGTGCAGAATAAACAAGAAAGGGTTGATTATGTGTGTCGTCACTAACCTTTCTTGCGGTTATTGGAGTTTCTGTTTTAAACAAACCTTCCAATGAAAGAGTAGAAGGGTTCGTAATGATACGCGGTGTTACTACTTCAAAAGTCTTTGCTGGCTTACCGGCTTTGCTTTGATCAGTTTCAAATGCAGCTGGTATAAATTGCCATGGTTCAAAATAAGCTTGCTCCTCTTCTGGCTTACTTGACTTTTTATCGTCATTGACGTAACTTAAAAAGTCATCGTCATCAAGATGTTCTACTTGACTCGCCATTTTAGATTCATCATGAACTTTATTCACATGTCTATATGCTTCATTCATACTTTCTGAAGCAACTAAATTTTCTTTAGGATAGTCAGCATAATTGACTAAAGCCCTTGCATTTCTAGCTTCATCGATACGAATGGGATTATCTGGAGGATTATCCACAGGGTACACGTGACCAAGTTTAGTCAAGTAAATAGGAATCTCATCTTCGACAATCTTTATAAGACTGAATCGACTCACTTCACCTATTTTATCGACTTTAGGTTTTTTTTCTACCATAATTTTTCCTTCCTCTACTAGTGTAGTTTCGTTATTTTTATTAATACGGTGTTTATCTTGTTTTGAGGATACTTCTACCACTCTACTAATTGAGAATAATTTATTAAATTGTGTTTTCACTATAGGAGAAGTAGTTGTCATAATCGTTGTAGTTTCCGGTAAAGCTTCAGTAGTCGTTTCAATACTTTTAATTGTGTTACTAATGTAAACAGGAGTATCTTTAGTTATTTCTGTATCGATTTCTGTTTGCGTGTTGGATGTTACAAAGTTGGTACTGGGATAATTTGTAGTATTCTCTGAAAACTCTAAATAATCATCTGTGCTATTATCAACTTCCATTTCAAAAGTGACTATTTCAAGATTGACTACATTTGTAGTAGGTAAATTATTAGGTGTTTTTGTGTTGTCAGATATAGATGGAATTGTTTCAGTTATTGTGAGATAATCATCATCATCATTTGTTGTGGTCTCATTTTCAGTAATAGGCTGACTGGTTGTAGCTTCTCCTTCAATTTCCTTCTTTTCTTGATTTATATCTTTTGTTAAATTCTTCAATGTGGTATTTTCCGTCACTTTTGGAGCACTGTATCCAATAGGTACATTTTGAACACGTTTTTTAGTATCAGGTTTATTAGTTGAAAATCTATTGAAGATGGCAGTTTTGTTCTGATTACTGCCAAAAGCCCGCCTGGGTATCTCTGTAGTTGTTGTCGATGTTCTAAATGTGTTAGAATTAACTACTCTAGGTCTGAAAAGTGGTTTCCTAGTAGTAGGTGTAAACCTATTGGGAGGACGTTCCGTTTGTTCTTCTTCATAGAAGTCTTCTTCTGGTGCTTCATCACCTAGGTCTTCAATATCTTCTTCCTCATTTAGATCTTCTTCTCCAGAATCAGGCTTTCTTGTAAACAACTGTCCAGTCGGTACGAAAACGAAAGGATTTTCAGGTTCGGGTTCTTCTTCTAAAATTTCTTCATCGGAATATTCTTCTTCCTCATCTTCGAACCTTTGTGTTGTTCTGGCAGTAGTAAACGGTCTTCTGGTAAACGTTTTTGAAAACAAAGGTCTCCTCGTAATTGTTGGTTTTAATGCATCAGGCTTGTCAACTGTTGCTGGACTAGTGTAAACACCAGGATTATATTTACGACTGAATGTTCTACTACTTGATGGTAGCGATGATTCTGTTGTGGATGTAAATAATCTTTTAGGTGGTCTGTAAGGTAACCGTGTTCGTGTTGAAGGCGAAGTTAATTGAGTTGTACTTGTTGTAGTTGTTTCAGTAAAGTCAGACTCAGTAACTGGGTTTGAATCAGGGTTTTCGTTTTCAGCTGAAGATTTTGTGTCATCGGAAACAAGTTCCTGGTTGTTTGAATTTAATTCCTTATTATCAATAGGTTCTTTTACTAAAACATTTTTTTCGTTATTCTCCAAAGTAGGTGAAGCAGATTCTTTAATTTCGGAAACGTTATTTTGATTACTTATTGACAATTCTTCTTGTTTGGTGTCAGTTTCAACCTCTTTTGTTTCTTCATTTTCTGACAAAGCAATTGTTTTTTCATCTGTTTCTACAACAACATTGGGCTTCTGTTCATCAAATTGTCCTACATTTGTTTCTTGTACTGTAACTTTTTCATTTTCTTCATTACTACATTCTTGTGAAGTTAAGTTAACCGCATTCGTATTATTAACATAGGTATTAACAATATCTGACTGTGGTAAATTTTCGAATTTTATCTCTGCTTCATTGGCAGCATTCAATTCTTTACGTAACTCAATGTCCAAAATAGAAGTTTCATCTAAGACATCATCAACTTTTTCAGTTGTTGTAGTTGATAAGATAGTTGATGCTACAGTAGTTTTTGTTCTTTCACCATAGTTAGATTCGCTTTCTGAAGTTGGATATGTAAAACCAGCGTTGAGTGTTCCTACAGATTTAACAACATTTTCAGTCTCATCTTCTATGGGTTTTATTTTTTTACGAATAATTTTACGGATTCGTGGCACTGTTGTGATCGCTTCTGTAGAAACTTCTACTGCTTCAGTTGCTGGTGAAGTAGAGGTAGGGCGTCGTCTTATTACTCTAAATTTTCTTTTACCATTATCGTCTGTGGTTAACTCCGTAGTTGGTGTGTTTTCTGACGTAGCTTTTTCAGGGGCTATAATTTTTTTAAGAACAATCCGACGCTTAGGTTGTTCTTCTTCTACATCTACGTCGTCGTGTTCTTTTTCTTCAATAGCACTTTCGGAGAGAGTTATATCATCGCTTTTGTTGTCTATATCCTCGTCGTCGTCATCATTATCTACGATAAGTGTTTGCGGAGTGGTTGTCTGTCGAGAAGGGAATTGTAACCTTCTAGCTTGTATCGCAGACCTTCCGGCTTGCAACGGTCGTGTTCTACCAAAAGGTAAACGAGGAGGAGTTCTTTGCGAGACAACTTGTTCTACTATATTTTCTGGTTCATTTTCTGGCGTCGTAGTTGTAGTCGTAGACACCCGTGTAAATGGTCGTGGGGTAAATCTCGTGAATGTTTGACGTCTTTGGTTTCGTGGGGATTCTGTCACTGTGGATTGACTTAATGCTTCAGTAGTTGTGAAAGTCGAAAATCTACCTCGCCCTCTCGAGATTATGCTCGGACGTCTCTCATCAATAGTAGTTCCTGCCGCTTCACTGTCTTCGATAGTTTCTGCCACTGTTGTTGACGTACGGTCACGTACCAGATTGTCACTTCTTTCATTAAGCCTTTCTCTGGGTATAAATTCTGGTTCAATATCTATCGGTGTTAGGGATATTAATTCATCTCGTTCTGGCTGAGCTCTGACCTGTCCTCTAGAAACAGCTGCTGCGGGTACAGAATCTTCACTCTGCGACAATTGGAACCTACTTCTAAACCTTCTAGTTGGTCGACGGTCATTATTATTATTTACATTATTAACTTCACGACTGTCGGGTGTAGTGGATCTAATTTTTCTAGAAATATCTAACGATTCTGTAGACTCAGAGGATATCTCATTGGGTTGGGATAGAGGGCGGCGTCGGCGCACAAATGAATAACTCCTAGAACTCACCTGCGTTGAAGACACTGGAGCTGTTGTTGTGGTACTAGTGGAGCCTCTTCGACGTAATAGGTTTCGTCGAGTAGGGAGACTGGACGGGGCAGCAGTAGTAGGAGAAGTCGTAGTGGTAGTCGTCGTAGTCGTTGTGCTCGAAACAGTTGTAGGTTCAGGTTCCGTGGGAGCGGCAGTCGTTTCAGGCACTGGTGACTCAACTTCCGCAGAGTTCGGAGAGTTTAGTAATGAAGATATTTGAACCGACAAAACCGTCGTGGGTTCTGGGCTACTCAGTTCTTCGGGTGGTGGTAGCGTCGTGGATCGTGTCCGAATGATCGAAGTGTATTGCGGCTGTGAGGATGGAGATGAGATCTCTCTTTCTAATGCCGTTTCCTGTGATTCCTCCTCGTGTTCTGAATTTTTGTATCTGAAAGGATTATTATTTATTTATTTATTTATTTATTTAAGCTTTATTGAACCATACAAAATGTATTAGTACAAAAGGCGGAATTAATGCTAAAAGCATTCTCTGCCAGTCAACCTTAGGGCAGTTGGACAGCAATGAAGGCGGTGATTATTCGCTTTTTACAAGGAGTTACTGATCATCGATATTATAAAATATAGTTAAGTGTATTAAGCATATAACTACTACTACAACTACAAAAAAATTCTGTAGTCTGTAAAAATTTTAAACTCAATCACATTTAACATTGTTATGTATTAAACATATTATGTGCGAAATGCGGAATATTTCGAATGTTTAAATCAAATAATGTATCTTAGTAGAATTTAGTACTGTGAATGTTTGTTGTTACAGTTACCCATGATAGTATAAATTAGTTAATTATCAACTAGTTTGTCGAACAGTAATCGAACAAAATAAAACAGAACTTACTGCACTGTAGTAGTTTCCTCTGTGGTGGGTCTGGTCCTCCTAATAGTTACGTATTCCGGAATACTCTCGCGTCGTGCGCTGGCTATATCGAGCGAGTTGGCTGTCTCAGAAACAGCCGAGTATGGCTCTAGACGTTCGAAAAGAGCATTCCTGAAAAATAAATTATATATAAGGTATTTCGAAAACCAATAATTATGGTCTTTTTGCTTTTAGTGAAGAGACCATAAAAATAACAATTATAAATGTTAGATACCTATCGTTCAAGAGGTCATGCGATACCGAGCCTTAATTATGCCTTCATTTCGCTTCAGAAAAACAGGCTTCAAGGGAAGACTTTTGAGTAAATATTAAAACTGATAATATTGTCCTTCTACCAAACAGGAGTGCCGGCTTCAATGGTCTCTTACAACATGTACCTTGTCTAAACTTATCAATCTCTTTCATACCATATCCACCCTTATGTGGCCTGGTATTGGGGTCAGTAATCTAGCTCGACCCAATACGGACAATTACACAGAGGACAATGTTACCTGGAAGCGTCATCATCAGCAGCGACGGTGGTGGGCCTGGCGCGGCGGATGTTGACGTACTGCAGCGGGCGGGCGGTCGTGGCCACGCTCGGCTCGGCCACGGCGCGCGCACGCGTCAGAGGAACCTCCTCCGCTGACTCTTCCTCCAACTCCTCGCTCGCTTCCGGCTCTTGAGTGGTTGAGGGTCGGGAGCGGTTGATGGTCGTGTACCTGGGGTATTTGAAGGTTAGATTGGGTGATGATAAGAAAACGAAAAGATAACCTATGGACCTAAAGTTACATAATATCTCATTTTTTCTTCTATGAAAGGGAGTTAAGAATTGTACATATTCATGTACGGTAGTTTATTTTACCACTGGCCAGTTACTTCCATCCATGATGAAATTATTAATTGGTATCACCTTCAAACTGTCGGAGAACCAGTAAGAATACGAGTAACATACGACGAAAACTTCTTGCCATCGCCTGGTCAACTTTTGTCAACTATTAACATGAAAAATGTTATTTAAATCAAGTTTAAATAATCTTACTGTGGGCGGTCCTTCCTGAGCAGCTTGTCCTTGTCCTTGTCTGGCTCTAGCCCCGCGTTCTGCGGCGCGCGGCGGCTGTTCTGCGAGGTGCCTTCGATGCTGTTCACGCTGTTACCGAACCTGTTACCACAAGTGTTCATTCACATTATAATTTCGTAGCTTATTGTATTGTGTTATTATGTAATGGGGCAGCTTAGAATACTAACCCCCTATCCCATGCCGGATGGATGTCGTAAGAGGCGACTAAATCCGACCCGCTGGTGGTAGGGCCCCTCGAGGGGTTATATTGGTGATATTGATTTTAATTGTTGATTAATACCATTACTACTATTATTATTTATCCATGGGGTTCGCCTGGATAGCTACCACCCTTGAACATGAGTCAGCCGCCCAAACGACTAGTCGTGTTCCGGCTAGGGGCTTGAGAGCTAGTTCTTTCTTTCTTCTTCTTCTCTCTTTCTTGGCTGGCAACGGCATCAGTGATGCCTTTGGTGTTGCTGGTGTCTATGGGCGGCGATAGCCACTTACCATCAGGTGGATCGTCAACTCGCTTGCCGGCTATTTCCATGAAAAAAATGACCTTGTTGAGCCAAAGATCCCGTTCGATTCGGTCGCACAAATAGGGCGGATAGTAATAATATTCTCTTCTGGATTTATGGTTGAGTGTGTTGTGTTAATTGTATAATAATATGTCCATGCCAGCCGTGCCCCACATGGAAATCATTTGACAGCAAGAGCTATTAATAAAATTACTAACATCAAACTGTTCTAACCTGGCGGTCTATTATGAACTTTTAATTCCAGCCAAGTTCCAGTGTAAACGTCAAATTCGTGTTACGAATGCGGTCACGTGACACTTTAGCCAATCAAACGTCGTATAAAGCCCGAGAAATGAATTGCCTGGAACATGAATGGTTTTATAAAAGTTCATTATAGGCCCGCTGTTCTTCCCTCATAAAATTACTAATATCAAACGGTTGGCTAACCTGTTCTGCCCCCGTGTCCTCTCCAGCACCTTCTGGTAGAGGCGTTTATTGAAGGGCGTGGGCGTGGTGGCGGCCGTGACGCCGCTCGTGCTGCGCGCGCCACCCGACTCTGACAGTTGCAGCTGCTTCTCCAGCTGTTCCACTCCACCTGAGATACACAAAATTCAAAATATTTTAATCATATAGGTAAAATTCAAAACTCAAAATAATATTTTCATATAGGTATCACTGATACACTTATGCATGTAATTTTTTGACTTTTCGGAGAGGTGCTTTGTCATGGATGAGAATTTTCTGTTGCCATTTTGAAAAGCTGTCTAAACAAAAAAGAAATGGCGAGAGAAACTACTCAGTAAATCTTTTAAAATAAAACGTATATCTTACCATTGAAGTATTATTACTAGAGTATAAAATTTACACCTCGAACACGATGTACATGTGTCCCAATGAATTGGCGCCAATGGGCTTAAATTTTCAATGGATTCGTTCGATTTTGAAAGGAGACCGGGGGCTCAATTTTTAAAATAGAACCTCGAGGCGGGATATAGTGCAGTCATTGAAGCATTATTGCTCCGAATTTTTTTACTGTGAACCGATTTGCGTGAAATTTTGGAATTAGGTTCATCTTACCCTTAACTTCAAAAGTGAAAATGATTTAAACTCCGCACTCACCCTGGGGGTGGTTGCCACCCCTTCTCGGGGGTGGACATTTTTTTTTCAAAATAACCTCGGATATCGATAGAAGGGCTTATTTGAAGCAAAAAATCACCTATAAAGTTTTTCGAAAATCCAATAGTTTCAAGTTATTGGCAATTGAAAAATCGCAATTTTTTCACGTTTTCATCGGTCTTGTGCAAATATCTCCCAAAATATATGTTTTATCGAAAATTTATAAGAACCAAAATTGTAGCAGATAAAAAAACGAACAATTTAGTTTTTTTTAAATCATTCTAAGTGTAATATTAAGCTAGATATTGAAGATCAAAGCCGTTTTTTATTTTGGTCTGAAATTTAATCTATGTGTTCAATGCCATCTAGCGGCGAACAGATGCATTTTATGCATTCTGCCATAAAGAAAGTTTTTGTAGTGCTTGAAATAAGCTTTAAAATGAGCACTGTTAAAGATCTTTTGCACGTAAAATAAGTGAGCTGTATTGAAAATAAGAAGACCATTTAATATTTTTTCTTTTAAATCAATGGGTTTCATAAGTGCCATTTCCGCCAAAATGAAAATTAATCGTTATTCCGCCTAGAAATAACTTTATTATGAAGAGTTTGATAGATTGTATCAGGTTTGGCTGCTTCAGGACACATATTTTTAAAAAAATCAAGATTCAAAGAAAAGAAAAAATTTCAAATTTACAAAAAAAAACACCTTTTTTTCATAATATCTCAAAAATGACGACAGATACGTAAAAAAGTGTAGGGATGAAAAATTTAGGTATTTTTCTGACGAACAATTTGGTATTTTTTTATTTCTGTCAAACAAAAATTTACGGAGATATGATTGTTTAAAGAGCGCGCGGCAGCGCAATCACAGTCTCTCTTAAGCCCTTTAACCCTTCACCGTTTTAAAAAAAGTTTTTTAATATATATTGCAATGAAGGATGTTGTAGCTCTGTTAATTACCTTTAAAATGGTTTGTTAGAAATTGTGATAGCATGAAAATTGAAGGAGTTATGGTCCAAAAACTTATCATATTTTTTTTCTACTGAGTAACTGAAAATTTCGGAGTGTGAATATTTGGAGCAATGTGAAAGTACGCAGTATAATAGAGACCCAAAACTATTGTAACGTGTATATATATACATAATATGGCTCATATATTTTGGAAACGTAGGATTGAATACATACCAACGTTCTTACATGTATATATAACACATTTGAGTGAAGGGGCCAACGAAAAAGCCAGGTGATCAGCTGTGCGTGCTCCGTTTATTCGTTTTAATATGACCAGTACTGTTTTAATTTAGGGGTAGTTTTAAGGGTAGCAAAGTTGAAGATTATGATAATCACTTTCGAGAGTGTAGAATAATATTTAAATCCTTTTCATTTAATCAAAAAAAAATTTTTAACAATTTTTTATCAAGGGGTTGTTTTTAAGGGTTGAAAGGGGGTTAAAAATTTGACTATTATTATAGAGAACAAAATAATACTTACTCTTTACTTACATCTTTTTATGTCATACCAAAGTAATTTTTAGTGATTTTTTTAATTTAGGGGTTGTTAGCAAGGGTTGTAAGAATTTCAAGGGGTTGAAAATGATTTTAATATGAGGTAATTGTGTTAGAAAACACTTTACAATTTCAAAACTTACTATTACACATGTTTTCTAGCGATAAAATGGCTCAATTTTAATTTTTCCATTAAGGGGTTGTTTACACCCCTTAAAAATAATTTGCGGAGTTCAGATTATTTTCACTTTTGAAGTTAAGGGTTAGATAAGCCTAATTCCAAAATTTCATGCAAATCGGTTCACAGTAAAAAAATTCGGAGGTAACACCGTATTTTTCGCTTCAATGACTGCACTAATACCCATTTTGTTCGAGATATCTGTTTTATGACATTAAATTGCTTTTGAATTAATTGTCCCAGAATTGAGTACAGGTTTAGCACACGAAGATCAATTTAGCAGCTTCTCGTCACAAGTAACAGATGACAAAAGCAACAACCCATAATTGTCCCACTGCTGGGCTCGGGGTCTCCTCTCACAATGTGAGGGGTACAGGCCATAGTCTACCACGCTGGCCAAGTGCGGATTGGTAGACTTCACACACCTTTGAGAACATTATGGAGAACTCTCAGGTGTGCAGGTTTCCTCACGATGTTTTCCTTCACCGAAGCAAGTGATAATTAACTTGTAATACGCACATAATATTTGAAAATTAGAGGTGCGTGCCAGGATTTGAACCCGGGCCCCCGCGTTCGGGAGACCAACGTTCTAACCACTAGGCTATCACTGCTGAGCTACACAGATGACATGATCATCGAAATGTATTAGTTATTTCAAGGAACTTAATATTTATTTATTTTATTTATTTCAAGCATTAATATAAACGGTATAAAAAATAAAAATAAAATAAAAAATATTTATCAACAGCTCCGTGCCATTTAGTTAACTTACCGACTTTCTTAATGAGATCAATCAACTCCTTGATAACTCTGGGATCCTCTGCGTCCACATCGGAGGTGTCTTCTGGGACTGTTCCTTCTTCTTCTTCTTCCTCTTCGCTCTCATCTACCACCTATGGGATAAGTGCGATAATGAAATATTTTAAATTTACATAATTATATACCTAATTATTATTCTAATGAATAATAATATTTAAAAATACCTTTGTGTTGTGTTGTAATTAATGATACTACTGCTAAAAGTGTTTTTGTGCTCTTGCAATCAAGATTTTGGAGCCAGTCTTGTTTAAAACAATTAATTAAAGCACACCCACTCACAGACATTAATTGCTATTTCTGAATTGAAATTAAATTTACGATGAGTAGACGAGACACTAGGTGGTTAATTATCAGCGCCACTCATGAAAATCAGTATCACTAAAGTCATCATAAAATCGTTACTAGTGAAGAAGGATCTAAGAGCTCTAGTATTACAAATTATCCGACACAGCGACCGAAATACGAAATTCGTGTACACCTATTAATCTTTGTAGTCAAATCCTTCATGAAAATGATTAACATTAGAGGATAGAATAGTAGAACTATGAGAAATACACAAAACAGATACCTCAGGTACAGGAGTAGTAGTGGAAGTAGTTCTGAAGAGCAGAGAGCTCCTGGAAGTGAGTCTGATGGGGCGTCTCGTGGTTGTGGTGGTGGTGGTCGTAGTGCTGGCCACGGTGGCCTTGCTCGTCGTGGCCTTGGTGGTCTTGGGAGCCTTGGTGGTAGGAGCGGTCTTCACCTTGCAGAGAACGTTGCGCGCGAAGTCACAAGAATCAGCTGCCTTGTTGAAGAACAAACCTGAGGACGGAATGATGATTAGTATTAATAAAAAATGAGTTTAATTAACATATTAGGTGCATTATGGTGACGTCCCGTTCGACCTGAATCACGCTGTCGATGTTCATGATATGTGTTCGAATGTACTTCTAAAATCAGTAGTGTAATAGAATTGAAATCCTACTACTCCAAATTTTTTTCGAAGATATGCCAGATCTGCTGAACGTACATATTCACTAAATGTGGGTATTTGGAAAATTATATAAACAAAAGATTGAAATAATAAAAGATTGAGATACAATAACCATCTTACCAGAAGGACAGGTGAACTGATGGGCGACGATGCCGAGGTTAGAGGGGCCGGAGTCCAGGCACCAGAAGTACTTCTTGCAGTCGCGCGGGTGGGGGAAGAAACCCTCGTCCGTACATTTGAAATCTGCAACAAAATGGTCCGTGAGTAAAGACTTTAATATCACTATTTATTTAGATTCAACTTCGAGAGCAGCGCCGTCCACAGCAACCGGTACGGGTGTGACATGGACATTTGACATGATTTTCGTCTTGTCCATGTTCATCTTAAGACCCACCCGTTGTGAGGCGGTGTTCAAGTCCCCGAGCATTGTACCAAGTTCTTCCAGGCAATCCACCAGGATGACTATATCATCGGCGTATCGCAGGTGTGTGATGTATTCGCCATTGATGTTAATGCCACGTCGTCTCCACTCCATCAGCTTGAACACGTCTTCCAACGTAGTGGTGAACAGTTTTGGGGATATGATATTCCCTCGTCTGACATCTCTCTGCAGTTGGATGGGGTTCGTTGCCATGTCGTGTACTTTGACGGACATCCATTATAGGTATGGGTATAGTAGGTTTTATAGGTAAGTAAGTTTAAAAATATCGTTTTACCTGATCCCGGGTCGGGTGTGGTGGGCGGTTCTGGCGTGATAATGTTCCACGATGGAGTAGTACTCGACGATGAAGAGCTCTTTCGTTTGTTGCTTCTGTAATTATTGTATCAGCGAGGTCAATTCTCTCATTACTACAAGTTTCTATATGATTAATCACGAAATGATTTCATGGATGTTACTAAGATACCTACAAGTTTAGGTATCTAGGGTATTTGCTTGATAAAAACGTTGTGGGCGTGATTAAAAGACATCACGTTACTGTATTATTTGAAGTGTGACAAATGATATTTATTAACAAAGCAAGCTACTTAAAATAATTAAAAAAATAACCGACATCAAAATTAGGGATAACTCAAAAACTAGTTACTTGTCAGATCTCACTCGAATTTATATGGGACCACATGACAAGCACCAGATTTCGAATATAAAAATAGTCATCAAATCGGCACACCCAGTAAAAAGTTATGAGGTAACATACCTACATCAAAATAATGTCAAATAGAGAAACTTCTCATTTTTTTGAAGTCTGTTAATAAAAGTTATTGGGCATAGTTGAAAAATAACACTACATATCAGTCCTAATCAACATTAGTGTCTTCTGGGAACGACTTTTACTTACTTCATTTTTGTAATCCATTATTAAGGTGTTTAGATAATTCCAATAATGTTTACTTTTTTTATGGAAATAGCCGTCAAAAGAGCTGATGATCCACCTGGTGGTAAGTGGCTATCATCTCCCATGGACTTCAGCAACACCAAAGGCATCACTGATGTATTGCCGGCTGAGAAAGAGAGAAGAAAAAGAAAGAAAGACCTGGCTCAAGCCCCCAGCCGGAACACGACGAGTCGTTAGGCGGCTGAGAAGCACGAGGGTGGTAGCTATCCCGGCGGTGTAATGAACGATTAAAATGATACATACTTGGCCGTGGTGGTGGGTTTGGGCGTGGTAGTGGTAGTGCTAGAGCTGCGCGGCTTGCTCCTCCGCCGGCTGCCGGACGAGGAGCGAGGCTTGGGCTTATCCGTCACTATCGCGTTGTCCGTTGATCTAAAAACAAGATGATAGTGATCTTAGGCGATCGAGGTGATAGTGAAATTAATTAATCTAAATTTGACATTTACAAGTCCCTTTCAATCACAATAGAATTTCCCAAAGCGTAAAGAAATAAAAGACAAAATACAACTGCATTGAGAATTTCGTCGTTTTCTAAGTGAAAAACAGATGCCCAAATAAATAGTAACGCCCATGTGTTCTCATTATTAATGTATTTCCGTCTGGGACTCGAATCAGCAAAAACACTACTACCAATTGATAATATGAGATATTCATAATTTTTCATAATATGTCGCAAAGTAGCAACCAACCTACATAAAAATTCTGTGTCTTAATAATCGATACGTCAGTTTGCTTTTTGTGATCACTCACATCAAGTGATATGAAGTGATCGCCATAGCATAGTTCGTCTACATATTTCGCAGATATTTGAATATGGGTCAGCTAGTTATCTATGGCTAGTATTCACATAAACAAATCATACCCAAGTTTGACGATGTAAGCCTCCTTAGCCGCCTCGATGAGGGGGTACGGCTTGCCGTGGCAGGTACCGCGGAAGTCGTCGTTGTCGATAGACCAGAACATGATGCCTGTGGACAATCATTATATTTCAGCCATTGCTCGACCAATAGTTATAGTCTAGGGGTAAGTTAGTAGATCTTCAGGTTAGGAATTTTGGGTCCTACAAAGTCCCGGCGTCTGCAAGTCAAGAATGGCCAAAAATTTTACTTTATTACTTACTAGGAAATCGCCCTCGCTTCGCTTCGAAAAAAATAGTAAAAAAATACAATATAGCCTATGTCACCCGGGGACGGTGTAGCTTCCCAACAGTGAAGGAATTTTTCAAATCGGTTCGGTAGCTTCGGAGCCTATTCAATGCAAACAAACAATCAAATCTTTCCTCTTTATAATATTAGTATAGATTATTAACTCTCTTCACATGTTATACAAACATCAAACAAACTTATTCACCTCCAAGTCCATTTTCAGCGACGTATTCAGCTTTCTTCTTAACAATTTCTATGTCATCGTACCCGACCCACTGGTTGCCCCGGAACGCCACGGGCCCCATGGCGCTGGGGTTGGGATGCATCACGGTCCACTCCTCCTCGGGTTCTTCTTCGGAATCCTCTTCAGACTCTTCTTCGGAGTCTATGCTTCTCTTCTTCGTTTTTGGTTTCAGTGCTTCGCAGATCTGGGGAGTGATTTGGGCATTGATTTCAAAATTCTGGTGATGGTGCTCTCGATAAAAGGTAAGGCATAAGGTCAAGTGTATAGGTCATACATATACACGTGTGTGTCTTGACCAATCTTTTTAGAAATAAGATCGCATTTGCTTGTTTTTGTGGTTGTTTGTGTTGTGCGTATTGTATGTTGCTAACGGTTATTATTTTATTATACTCGTAATTACGCACCCTCAGTGGAAAAAAAGTCGTTTTACGTTAAATTTTAGTTATTATATAATATGCTTGGAAAGAGGAACAAAAGCTGCTTATACTCATTTTTTTTCAATTTTTATCTTGACGGTTTTGTGCAAGAAATCGTAATGTAAATTCCTTAGACTACTTACTGATATTTTAACAATTTTTTTTGCTCTCCTGTAAAATTGCAATTTTCATCTTATGCCTTTTTTCCACTGAATGTGCGATTAGAAAAATTATTAACTATTTGTTTTAATCATATTGTGAACTCAAATTAGTAATCAGATACAATCACATTTCATGGCAATGAAGCTTAATTTCATTGAGGAAAACTGTTATGAGGTAACTGTTACTGGATGCAGAATCACGTGTTATTTCTAACCTCATAATACGCCAAGTATCCCTTCTCTCTGGTAGCATCTCCCTGTTCTCCGGGTCCGTCGGCTGGGGATCCAATCTCCACAGCGTCCGGGTTGAACAGCGTGTACGAGCGGCCGTACGTGGGGATCCCCAGCACCAACTTGTCACGATCTGCACCGTTCTCCAGGTAGAATTTGATTGTGTAATCCTGGAAAAAGATTCATATTCAAATTTAACCGTCAATACCGATTAACGATTAGTCGCTTTAGCTATCCAATTGACAAACTGGTAAACAAATGGTAAATGAAGTTTTAGGTGTGTTTCAGAGCAGCAGCAGCAAGGCAGCGCATGGTAAAATTATCGCTGTTCGCATTTTATTTGTTACTAGCTGTTGGCCGCAGCTTTGCATACGGAAATTATGTTTTAACTTATTCAAACTTTTATCCTGTTTTCCCGGGAAACCTTTTAATTTTCCGGGATGAATAGTTTTCTGAAATATGATCCACGGTATCAGTAACAACTTTACCAATTTTCATCAAAATCCGTTCAAGGGTTTTTATGTGATGCCCGGATAGACAAACAGACACTTTGAGTTTTATTATAGTATAGATAGATGTAACAAATGTAGATCACTAAAAGTACTACACCTAGCCAGGCTATATTACAGCCAGGATCAGAATCATTTATTTGTCATATATAGTACTTAGCAGAATGTGAAAAAATGCTTTAGTATTTAATCATAAATGTAAGGTGCGCTACTTACGATGTTAAGCTCGTTGTCCACGCTGTATTCATTGGGCTCTTCTAGCGGGAACAGCGGCGCGTGGTGGTTGACCGCCGGCTCGAACGCCGAGTGGTAGTCGTACGTCAACAAGTTCATCCAGTCCAGGTATCTGGAGACGAAAGTTCATCAAAATGTATTAAAGGCTACACACAACAGCGAACTAGGATTTTTGCTAAAATAGGATCAGGTAAGTCTAAAATCTTAGAGTTTTTTATGTGGTATGCATGCCCATAATCATGCCATCAATCAAAATGACAACTTATCTAGGACTGGGAATACATTTATTATTACTTAATTAACTTAATGAAATTACTTAACACATAAAATCCTTTTGTTTTTCATAAAATACGCTTGATTTAAAGTATCTCTTCGATTTCGTATAGTCAAATTGTTGAGTTGATTCGACTCGATCATCAACGTCAAGTTGCGAATTTGTATGATTTGTACAATTTAACCATTAATTGACATATAGATTGATGAATGAAATTCAATTTAAACTACATATCGTTCCCGTGGAAACTGACTAACCTTGTTGAAAGCTTACGATAAACACAACCCGTAGTAATTGCACTTAAATATACGCTATACATCTACGCCTAACAAGATAAACCCTTGATTTGAAATTCAGAAATCTTCAATTAAGTCACCTGTAAGGATTATTTAATTCTAAAATGCCGCTCGGAACTATCAATTATGACTGATTTGGGCGAATCTAATGTCTCGTTGTAATGATGCGTACCTGTGTGGGTGGTTGTATTCAAATAACCAAATCTATCAGGCAATAATGAGCCTACGCTTTCTGATAATGTATCTCAAATATCAATGTAGAAGCTACCGCAAATTACCGGTGGTCGACATAAGTGCTGCTTCAGTAAAAGTCAAGGACAGTCAACAACTCAACGGCGACCATGTTTTACTCGGTTGTAATAATACATATCAGTTGATTAATGAAGTGGTCCTAACCATATTAGTAACTGTAAGGAAATGTGAAGACGGGTTTTCGTGTAATTATCAGTACTTTAGTAAAATCGACTTCTGTTTTCGGTTGATATGTTTTTACATTCTTCTCCTCTTCTTTCTTTAATTATTATTGCTCAAAAATCAAAACAAATAACAAGGTAATGCAGCATTAATGAAGCCACTGAGGCTTATAGTCTAATGCTACGAACAGAGTTCACATCGATACTATTTCACTGATTTATAAAAAACTGTTTTAACCTATATTTAATGTTGTTAGTAGTTAATTTCGTGCGCAAATCATGAGGCAAGCCATTGATAAGCCGAGGAACTAGGTACACAGCAGTTCGTTCGCCGTACGTATTGTTCGCACGCGGCGTAAACAACTTTTTATGCGCAACTGCACGTGTACATACAGGATGTTTAATTTCAATTTGGTATTTGTCATTAAAAAAGTTTTCTTTAAGCAAATTATATTTAACCTGATTATGCACCGGCAAGATTTTACAGTATTTAAAGAGCTCACTATCATCATTAAATAACAAGTTGGAAGGACACATGAGATTTACTGGTAAAATTCAGGGCCAAGGATAATGCTTGGTACTTAATTACATTGATGCTAGCTTTTGCCCCTGACTTCGCTCGCGGTAGAATGGTTTCTAAACGAAGTTTTTAATTAATTAATTAGATATTATATGATGCCCGTAGCTTCGCGTGCGTGAATATCGTTTTTTTACAAAACGGAGCCTATGTGTTAATCCAGGGTATATTATCCATTCCAAAATTCAGCCAAATCGGTTAAATAGATGTGCGTGATTGAGGAACAAACATCCAAACATCTTCACAAACTTTCATATTTATAATATTATTAGGATAGGATTTCAAGTCAAACGACTCGTCGTGTTCCAGCTGGGGGCTTGAGAGCCAGTTCTTTCTTTCTTTTTCTTCTTTCTTTCCTGGCCGGCAACGCATCAGTGATGCCTTTGGTGTTGCTGATGTTCATGGGCGGCGATGGCCACTTGCCATCAGCTGGCTATTTCCATTAAAAAAAAATTTCAAGTAGTGGCTTAGTGTGGTTATAGTGTGTTTTTAAGTTTCCGGTCACCTCAATTAAACATGAGGCAAAAGATGAGACGAAAATAATTGCGAGAATGGTCGTTTTTAGACCATAAACAAGGCTATAAATATTGTGACATTATTTTCGTTAGAAAAACACCGTGACTTAATAACACTTTACGACATCAATTAAGTACTCATATTATTCACGTGCAGTTGCCTCCTACATAATATATAACTTGAAATACTTAAAAGCATGTGAAGAAAAACACATTTTAATATACTTAAACAATAGTAGAGCACAATTTTCCGTGGCGCAAGCCGTTATTGTTCACAAATCACATGTCGCAAATACCCTGAGCGCCTCTAGCGAGCGGGTGAATTGATAACTGCATTATTGTGTACTCGTATTATCACATGAATTCTTTTAAAGTGAAAACATAAGGAAGACTTTGAGCATCTACAGTAGGTTTCTTAGGATTGTATTTGTAAGCAAAGACATAGTAATTTTTCAATAGCACCCTGCTCCTGCTTTTCTTAAAAAGATCCTGAACTGAAAGTAAAAACTTCTCAACGAACGTCACAAGTTTTATTCTCATTCTCATATTAGTAACCCTCGCTTAGCTTCCGATACCTTGTACCCCTCAAGCAACTTCTTTTTGCCTTATAGCCTTCCTCACGAATGTGGCTAACATACACAAAAATATATTTTGTTTAATAATTGGCGTTATGCTCTACTGCATCTGCTTTGCAAACAATCTTTATTTATTTATTTATTCAGACTTTATTGACCACAAAATCAGGGTATAATTGGCGAGCTTAATGCATAATGCATTCTTTACCAGCTAACCATTAGGCTAAACAGATATCCGACAGATATCGGTAGATTTATAAACAAGTGCACGCTAAATTAATTTTATACCACTTTTCCATTCCTAGGTGTGCTGGAAGAGATTTCTTTTAGAAATAAGCATTGCCTATGTACAAAATTACTTTTATGACCTTTTGTAACCACTGTTATACGTGTGCATAAGCTGTTAAATAAATAAATAAATAAATAAATATCCACGATAATCTTATATGGGTTGAAAATAATAATATTAACAATTCTTCTGTCAGTACCGCGCAACACATCATATAAATGGCATCATATCAATGTCTACAATATAAGTTAAATTCTCATTAACCTTGAGGACAAGCCCGCAACACAACCTGCCACCCTATGGGCATCCCTTCGCCATTGTGTATGCAGCAGACCGCTACCATTGTCTCAGATTCAAATCAGTTACAACACAGCAATCAGTATGAGCTGACGCTTAGGATCGCTGTTCACGTAATATAGGTACATATGCATGGCGAAACTAACGGTTTGGATTAATCTACGGTGTGCTACGGTGGCTTACGGCCCCGTAAAGTCTGTTACGTATACAAAAAATGAATATGTGGGATATATTTGTTGTTATTGACGTAACGTATGTAACGTTGGAGATCTCAGGGTAAATGATTTGAAGAAAATATTTCGTAGCTTCAATTCGTACTGAATACATTTTGTTGTCGATATCATTGATTAGTTACACGCATGAAGCTTTTCTATTAACAGAATTTTATGTACTTATATTTTTTGTAAGTAAACAGATGTTTTGTCAATAAATCATAGTCTGAATTATAACAGAAAAAACTTTTAGAGCTTAACATCACAAAGGACTAGGGTTACTCATGCAATGCTATTGTTAGGAACTGAGACGCCGCAGAGACATTTGCAAATGCCATCTGCACATTGCACGATTGGAAATAATGACAGCGTAGTGTAGGTCACTACTAAGCTGATCGCGCATAATATGTAGGTATGTCCGCACCGTACGCGCCGAACGCGCCACATACATATGTCATCTGCATCAGGCTCTCATATGATTTCATACAAATCCCCACCCACCCCCATCCCTTCCCCATCCCTTTTGCCCACAAACCTTTTTGTAATTACTGCAACTTTTTTTTTTCGCATATTGTAACGTTTAACCTATGTGTGTGGCAATAAATAATTTATTATTATTATTATTATTATTATTATTATTAAATGCGGCGCGTTCGGCGCGTACGGTGCGGATATAATTATGTGCATTCAGACGCTTATAATATCTATTTTTATTTACAAAAAATAGTAAAGTTAATTGAAATAATTTAAAACAAACTTAAGTTTTAGTGATTAAATGAACAAATTAATTAATTGAAATAGTTTAAAACTATCCTTGATTCGTAGTTATATTTCAAACATTAGCCGATCAATGGAGCATTATCGATTTGAGCAATGAATAATATAAGCTGAGACACTGACAATGACCTATAGTCCAGCGAAATGATCTGAATGAAAAATGAGTACCGTCTTTCTAAAGTGCAACGTTGTTTTATGGGACTAGGTATAAAATTTTATAATAAAGTCCCAAAACAAATACGTGACTTACCGGTGGAATCTTTTAAGAAATGTGTAAAGGCTCAGCTTTTAGGCAAGGGCTACTATAGCATAAATGAATATTTAAATTACAAGGATGCTTGGAAATGACTAGCTAGGCAACCAGTTCTGCACAGTTCTGAATACCTTTTTTGTAATAGATATAAGTTTTATTTTTAAAAGATGTGCTGAGGAGTTTCTTTACGGCTTTTCTTCTCCTCCATGACAAAGCACCTTTCCGAAAAGCTGGTAGATTAAAAAAAATGACGTGCATAAGAGTATCAGTGATACCTACATGAATAAAAGATTATTTCATTTCATTTCATTAAAAATCCAACAATGGCAGTCACTATACATACGAGTATAATTTGATTTTTGATATTATGAGTGACATGTGACTATGGTAGTATGGTAGTATGAATATTGACGTAAGGCAATCAGTGTAGGTAGTTAATCTATCTATAATATTATAGTATCAAACTAACGACCACCAGGTCATACACTAACGATAAACTGCGAATTTGTATTGCAAAAGATCTATTTCAAAATACTCGGTCACATCCACTCTATTAGTGTTGACATCGCCAGCTCTAAATCGACTATTTTATTACCACTGTTAAAGACACTATTAGCAGGAAGGCGTATCATCATCATACCACTATAATATGAATAACGAGTGTATGTACATACCATTATTGCCAAGTCGTGAGTTCTATAAATTACGTCTTTATCTTGTCCACTTAATAAAAATTAATGTCTTTATCTGATATAATATTCTTTAATAAGATTACTGCTGAAGTTTTGAATATACATAGTTATCAGACTGAAACGTAAGGTTTAAAAAAAGGTTTAAACGTAAGGTTTAAAACGTAAGATGTCGAAGCTCCGTGTGGGAAAGATCAGCATCTGGCAGTAATTAAACTTAATTTATATATCAATTTTCACTTATGACATTGCATGTCAATTAGTGGTATCATTATACTAACTTAACAATAGAGTGTATAGAAAAAGTGTCATACCGTGATATAAATGATATTCTCATGCTCAGTTTCAGCAAAACAATAATTAGTTATTTATTTTATAATTATACACGAATAATGATGATACAATAGAGTAATAAGTTTACCATACGTACGATGTTTTGTGGTGCTATGAATTTCATAAAATCCTATCTATCAATAACACTTAAAAGTTTTTTGGAACGAAGTTCCTTATCGCGCGTTGTGAAAGGGGGCTAGACGGAAAATTAAGACACTTTTTGATTTTACGAATGACGACACTTTTTTTGAAGTGATTCAGTGAAATTTACAGAGATGGCGCTGTACTGTACAACTTTCTGAATCACGCTAGCGTGATTAATTAAGTTTTACAGAGATGGCGCTGTACAACAAAACAATACTTAATCGAAAGGAACTTCGTTCCATCCGGGTGTCCCTTGATACCTCTCATGTTTTTATTTTTAAATACGTATATATTTTCCGACTCCGGTTAAAAAAATCAGTCAAGTTATTCATTTACGCGTTAGGTTATGGAATTTGGAAACTGATTGAAGTTTACATCATTCCATCAATCAACAAACCAGCAAAGGTCTTCTGTTCTATAATCGCTGCAATAACACGTGCCAGTAATCGAGAAGCTGCTAAAACAATCAAGTAGGTGTCAATATTAACTGCCACTTAGTACGAGGCAAACGATTAGCATTCCGGTTTCGATTTCGTGTGACATTCCCGCGACGCACACGACCTGCGGCCCGAGGTCACTAACGCAATGGTTGACCTACAATGTTGGTAAATAGTTAAATTTGTCATTAACACTTATAATGACTAGCACGTCATATTGTTTTAAGGAAATGAAAGGAGGAAGTGGGTGAGAAGTTCATTTTGCATGTCACTGAATGAATGACCAATATTCGACCTCAAATAAAAACTACATTGTGATTTGAAGTCTTTTAAAGTAAATCACAGATGGTATGACATTCCTTCAGAATGTCTAAAAGTGGGCAATAACTTTAAAAATCGCATAATTGTTTAGAGCTGACTGCTCTAATTCACCTAATTTCAGTCCTGAGGCGAAGCAAACGATTCTTTTGGGTTTGTTTTACATTTTACAAGTTTGAAAATGTTCTAGAAAATTTCATTACGTATAGTTTTTCTTTGAACTGAATATACGGTACCTTGTAGCTTAATGCCAAAAATTCCTCCTCTTTTAGGTCCATGGTATTACCCTGACGTTATCGTTTTAAGTAAGATTGAACAAGTTAGATTGAGTGTAAGCGTTTATTATTATAATTAATGCTAAAATGTTTAGGAAGTCTTCACCACTAATTTCTGCTCATCACCTTTGACTCAAAACATTAGATTGCCTTAGCTATATGACATTGAATTAGAAATTAGGTAAGATTTGCGACGCTTCTAACATATGTATGTATATGCGCAGTTTCGCAAGTGTGCATGTGTTAGGTTTATTTACACGCTCTGAAGCAATTCGGTGTCAAGTGCTAGTGTCGACATGGTTCGATTTCGAGGGTCTGAAGGTTTACTAAACCTTGTTCAACATATTCTACATGTGTTGGTGCCGTGCCTTGAATTGGCTATTTAGAATCATCTAATCTAAGACGTTTACTGGTCATGACATCCATTTTGTGTAGTTGAATATTAGTGGCGTATTACAGGTTCCTTTAGATACGAATAAATAAAATTTATTGCATGCTTATATGTTTCTTGGCAATCAACTTATATTTAGTTTATATTGTTACTTCAAACACCATACCGATCTTATGAAAATTTCTGGTGTTTTCAACTAAATGGAGGTGACATATGAAACGCACTGACGATTGAATCTACCTGCAGAAGCAAACTAGTTAACACATTCGCTGCGTTACGGCAAGTATTTTGCCGTATTATTAAAAATTCGAATATTGAAATGATCAGTCTCTCAACACGTAAAGGAACATAGGTCACCCCCGCGCAGAACCGCTCGCAGAACAAGAACAACAAGCTGGCAGACTGTCAAATACGGCAAAATAGTTGCCGTGACGTAGAGAATGTGTTAAAGAAACATGCTCACTACTGAAACGCACTGACGATTGAATCACACTTACCGGTTAAGCGTCGCCACGTCGAATCCTTTCTGTATGTACTCGATACCAGCGGGCACGGCCATGGTGAGCAGCAGACGTGGTTTGCCGGTCTTCTCCGACTCCCGCTCGAACTCTTCGCGTAGTTCCTTCACCAGCTTAGCATAGTTCTCCCGGTCCTTGGGCTTGCCACCGTCTCTGGACGCTGGGTACTCCCAGTCAAGGTCCAGCCCGTCGAATTGGTTCTGTCTGAGGAACTGTTGGAGAAAGAGTGAAGTTAGAAAAAGATAATTATAGTATTGCTATAATATCTCGCGCCTCTGGAGCACGAGTTATTACAATACACATAAAAAATCCACAACGTAGCCTTATTGATAGTGGCTGTCTGTGAAGTGGAAGGTTCTCGGTTCGATTCCCGGTCTGGTTAGACATTTATTTTATATGGCCGAAGTGTTTTATGTCTATTAGTGATGTCTCATTTTTGTTGATAATGCCACCGACATGTGATACAGGAAATCCTAGTGCGGAGTACGAGTGTTTTTTAATAAAAAAAAATAAGATCCGCTGACTAAGCACATTAAATGTCATTCGTTCGAATTTTTTATCGTTACAAAACCTGCTCAGATGACTAAAGCAAGCATTACACATTGACTATTTTTAGTTACATTATTATACACTGTAAATCACATTTTTTTTATGGAAATAGCCGGCAAACGAGCTGACGATCCACCTGATGGTAAGTGGCTATCGTCGCCCATGGACATCAGCAACGCCAAAGGCATCACTGATGCGTTGCCGGAAAAGAAAGATAGAAAAAAAAGGAAGAAAGAACGCGACGAGTTCAAATTTATACATACGAGTATAACTATTTAAAACTTAAAACTCATTCATAAATGTCACTACCTTTTAAGCAATTTGTTTTACGGCTGATTTAGTACGTAGTTGTTCACATACAACGGCCTTTATATACTACGATTTATAATCTAAATGCACGTGTAGACATAAAATAATTAGAGAAAGCGTCTTATGGCGAAGGAAGTGCAAGATTACTGCGGATGTATCGCGCGTCGCTCGTATCACGCGGTCATGGAATACCGAGCTATAATTACACTTTAATATCCCATAATAATGCTTACAAAATACTAGGCAGAAAGCTCTCGTGGGCCATTAATGTTGAAGCTAGGCAGAAAACTTTGTGTACGCATTGAAGTGTAATGTCATAGAACAGACATCACGAACAAAATGTGTGTCCCGCCCGGGAGGTTCGATTTTCAAAATTGAGCCCCCGTTCTCCTTTCAAAATTGAATGAATCCATTGAAGATTGAAGCCACGTAGCGCCAATGCATTGGGACATACATGGTGTTCGGGGTGTCTGTTCTATACGCTAGTAATAACTAATACTTCAATGTGTATACGTAGCATTTTGATTGCGAATATTGCTACGATTAATTAAACAATAATGACTAATGAGCCATGTTAGAAAATGTTTTAGAACAGAACTAAATAACAACACAGTTTTAAAGTACTCATAACGTTACTTCAAAAATTAAAAATGGAAACAAACAGTTTTTGTTTTTCAAATTAATAATTTTATCATTTCGCTGCGAAAGATGACGTGCATTAGTATATTGAAAACACGTTTGAAATTGAAAACTTTAATTGCAAACTCTGAGACCATAAATGTTCTCAAAGGAGAGAAGTACCTATTTTGACAGAAGATCTATCTGGTAAGAATGGTTGCGGACTAAATGTTGATGAAATCCTGAGTTCACACTTCACAACAAATTACTCTATAGTTACACCATTCTATTTCAGAGTAATCGTTACATTTTATTAACGTAGTTCTTTCAGCACAAATCATTTTGTTTCAGTATATCGATGATATCAAGAGAGAACTATTGAAGCGAAAACGTAGTTTTTAATCTGTAAGATCTATTTCAAACTTTTGTTTATTGTTTCGCCTCCTTTATTGTTTCCAAATGATGCAAGTCATTATTAGATTAAGTATAATTTTATTATCTTGATAAGTTAAGTTTATATAATTTATTTCTAAAATATATTTAATTTATTATCGTTTCACTGTAAGATCTTAATACGGTAGCATTCCTTCTTTTGTATGCAGTGGTAGAGATATTTTTACTTACCGAGCATTTATTATAATTTATGTAATTAATATCGTTTAAATATAAAAAATATGAGTACTCTCTTCCAATTTTGGGGTTGCGAACGAAAAAAGCAAAATTTTGAAAAAATACAGATGATAGATCTTTACTTATATGTTACAGGAAAACCTATAAGAAGTCTATGGTCCTACAAAAAAGGGCAAAAATGTATAAAATATAACGGTAAATAAATAATCAACGTACAGAACCCTCTCCATGCGAGTTTAACTCGCACTTGTCAAATTTATTATTTTATTAGCTTGGGAGTTTTTTCTCTCTTATTTCTTCCTATTCTTCCACTTATTTATTTATTTATTTAACACTTTATTGTTTGTACACCATACAATTATATACATAAGAGCACAAGAAAAAAAGAATACAAAACAATGGGCGACCTTATCCCTTTGAAGCAATTTCTTCCAGTCAACCCAGCACTTACCATCAAGTGCATCGACAGTTTGTCGGATAATAACATAAAGCAAAAAGCAAAGCAACAACCCATAATTGTCCCACTGCTGGGCTCGGGGTCTCCTCTCACAATGTGAGGGGTACAGGCCATAGTCTACCACGCTGGCCAAGTGCGGATTGGTAGACTTCACACACCTTTGAGAACATTATAGAAAACTCTCAGGTGTGCAGGTTTCCTCACGATGTTTCCTTCACCGAAGCAAGTGATAATTAACTTGTAATACGCACATAATATTTGAAAATTAGAGGTGCGTGCCAGGATTCGAACCCGGGCCCCCGCGTTCGGGAGACCAACGGATAATAACATGAAAAACTTCAACAAAGATTTTTTAGATAACGAACCTTAATAGCATTCTTGACGAACTCCTTCCGCCGGTCCCTGGCCCCCACCATGGGGGAGAACCGCGAGGAGCCCTCGTTCCAGCCGCCGATGGCCAGCAGCGTCTTCAGGTTCTTGTTGTACGTCTTCAGACCGTTGAACTTGGCGTAGCCACCTGAGGAAACATCATGTTAATGAGAAATAAACCAGGCCAAATAAAAAAACAAAAAAAATAAGTCATATAAAATGTTGTTATTTATATCAATGACGTGTATTAACACAAAAAAAGTCAAGTATGTTTAAGGATAAATGAAATTTTTAATGTTTCTTAAACTTTTAAGAATGTAATAAAAAAAAATAAAAATAAAAACATTGTCGCCTGTGAGTCACCAGAAGGGCCCACTGAAAATCAGCGCCGTTGCAAACGCTACGGCAATACGCTGAGTGGGTACCATTCTCTGGCACAACACACGCGAACATTGTAACATAGTTCATAATTATGTTAAATATGTTACCTGAATTACGTTGTGTGTGTCAGAAATAAATCTTTTCTTTCTTTCTTTCTTTCTAATATTTCAGCTTTTCATATTATTTAATTTGTTTGTATACAAAATTGAAAATATTAATAAAATGAAGCATTTTTCGAAGTCAAGAAGTTGTATCATGAATTGCTTGAAAGTAGTTGTAACTACAAACTGATTATACAGTTATTTCCTTTCACTGACAGACTGCTTCCTGCTGAGTTTCTGTAGTTTTCGGAAATTCAATTATTTCGTAATTATATACCTTTATATTACTTAATAGCTGTAATTAACGAGATATGCGAAGTTTCCCTAATTCTAGGCTATATTATCAGTATAGTTTACATTTTGATACAATGTATACCTATAGTGAAAATACGAATATTTAAACTAGCACTCTGCTCGCGGCTTTGCCCGCATTTGCTGGAATAATAAGAACCCTATATGTTATGTTATGACCTGTTTGCTAAGTTTTATAAAAATCCGTTCAGTAGTTTTTGTGTGAAAGGGTAACAAACATCCTTACAAACTTTTACATTTACAATACATCTTGATAGGACCGTAATTTTATTTATATGTAATATTATGGTGAACTCTCAATTATGTAAATCTTCACAATATGTTAGTAATTCTTTTATTCATGACTTAAAAACAGTTCTTTCCACCCTGGGAGGGTTGACTGGTGGACAATGCCATTAAGCATTAAGTTTGTTCTTTGCTTATCCTTATTGCTTAAGGTGACATAAATATGAATAATAAGCTGTGCCCCGCGGTTTCATCCGCGTTAATTTGTGAAAAAAACTTTATTTGTATTTTAGTATTATATTTTAGTAGTTAATTAAAATATATGGTGTTATACACCCTATAGCCTTCCTCAATAAATGGACTATCAAACACAAAAAGATTTTTTCAATTCGAACCTGATTAGTTCCCTGAAATTAGCGCGTTCAACCAAGCAAACTCTTCAGCTTCAGCTTATTAATATTATAATTAGTATAGATAATATAAAATAACAACATACCTTTCTCAACATCCTGGTACTTGTCGAAGGGCTTGAGCGAGTTCTCCTTGGTAAACCCCCCGAAGGCGTACACGAGGTGCGTGCAGAGGTAGGGGTTGATGTTCTGCGGGTTGAACTTGGCGGTGCCGGGCCGGTACACCGACCAGTTGGTGTAGTAGCACACCACGCGCGGGGAGCTCGACAGCACTGGGGGGGAAGGGGGAATATTTTTTAAATAAATACGGACAATAAACCAGACGTCACCTTATCTTATCGAGAGTGACGATATATATTTTTATAGAATCTTAATATTTACGAAAAAATATTATAAAAATTATAATGTTTAATTTAAAAACAAAAATGGATAAATAAAAATCATTATCAAATTTCCCACCAAAAACGTCACGTGACGTCACTAAACTATATTCATTACTATCGGTCTACTGAAGTTTGTTGAACTTCCATGTAAAATACGAGCAATGACGTCATATTCTCAAAATGACGTTTGAAGTCACGTCATAGTGAGTACTATTTTTAACATTTTGAATTAATTATATTTATTTTATTGGGACTGATTACGATAAAAGAATAATATTACAGGTTTTTGAATGTTTCCCTTAATACTTTAGCCATAAATTTATATTAATTTACAGTTATTTACAACATCCCTATTGGTAAATATACATTTTAATTTATTGGTACTGTTGGTATCTGCCTGAAAATAAGAGGCCCCGGTTCAATTCCCGGCTGGGGCAGATGTTTTTTTGACAGATAAAATGTTTGTTCTTGAGTCGTGGTTATTTTTAAGTTATTTGAATTCTGGTGTACCGCACAGGTAATTCTAGTGTAGCGGTTTGAGTGTCCTAAAATATAGTAGTTATTTACTTTTGTTACCTACAATGAAAACATCCAATGTGATTGTTATTATCTAAAATGTATAAAATAGATTCCATTTTAAAGTATGTGAAATTCAATATTATTATTTAATGTTATTTATTTATTTTTATTTATTTATTTATTCTTTATTGTATGAACCTTAGACTAGGTTTGACAAAGGGCAGACTTAATGCCTATTGGCATTCTCTACCAGCCAACCCAGTGTGACGGAGAGAAATGCGAGGTAGGCGTAAATACACAATGAAAGAAAATTTAAAAAGAAAATATTTACAGCTAACTATGAAGAGAACATTATTTAAGATATATATATATATATATATATATATATATACACCGTTATTCTTAGTATATGCGAAAGCTGAATGTATTTTGATCAGAATCAGTTGCTGAATCGATCGCAATAATTTTTACACCATGTTATATTTTGTCCTAAAAATATTTTAAAAATGTTACAAGTTGGACACCAATGCAAAACATCGTTATTACCGACCATCTTAAGCCTTGGTCGATAGTTTCAACTTTGTTGGTTATAATAACAACAAAATAAAATTTCACATAAACATATGGTATGGAAGAACTACTACTAACATCTCAATTTTGTTAACTTATACATAAACTGTTATTCGGTTGCGTTGACAACCGAGATTGATTAAGATTGTCACACAGAGTACTTAATCACTATGGATTGTCAAGTCTGGCGTTTTGCTTGCGCTCTCATAATAAAATAATTATCGTGTCGTAAAAAATTTGGAAAATGAGTTTTCAATACAGTAATGAGCAGTACACAGAAATGGTACTCGAAGTGGTGTAAGGTGATAATGTGTGATAATGGCAGTGCGACGGTACGAGGAGCAATTTGGTGTAAGAGTGTCATAGAACACCATGCTTTCCGGCACACAACGCTTAAGGGACTACGGGTAGTTCCTGTCTCCTATCGCCGTTAATCGAGGTGTGAATTGCATTCCGACGGCAGTACAACAAGGGATTTTGGACTACATAGCCGACAATCCCGAGAGCAGCACAACACATCGACACCCGCAACGCATAAAGTTGTAAGTCAAGTTACAACCTTTTCCGACTATACCACAGGCGTATAGTCCGTGAAAAGAGCTACACGACAGTAGTATCGACATATGGGTGAATTTCCCAAGTCCATTTTTGAGACGGCGAAGTTGAAAATTAATGTGTATAGGTAAACTACAATTATGCATAATTTTATATAGGTAGTTCAAGTAGTGATCTACATGATAGTGAAGTATTCAGAGGTATTTAATACATAGATTCTTAATAAAAAAATATCTAAGACCTAAAATCTAATTCCGGTGTATTGTCCAAACTGCGTTTATTTACATATTTTATTAATTTAATTTTTTTTGGTAAATAAATTTCATTGAAAGGGAATGTTTTTTAGAAATACATTAAATAACACAACTAATATATATTTATGGAGTAGTTTAAGATTAAACAACAGCTCTTAAAACATCTTTTAAAAATGTCCTACAAAAAAAAGCAATACCGGTGGCGCATTTTGTATACTTCATTACTTGTTACTTCACGATTTGGAAGACACCTTACTGGCTCTCCCCGCACCGTTCAGTTGTGCTCTTGCAAACTGCGTGTTAGGATGACCGACTGGTTGCGTAATTTTCCTGCCAAACACGTAAGTACTAACTGCGGTGGCGCAGGAATACAAAATCATCCAATTCCGATGTCATGTATATTAGTAAAAGTACAAAGCAGATTATCTAGAAATTTTATGGAGGGTTTCATTAACGGTTTTCAGCTACAATTGTGAAATAAAAGTTAACCTGTGACTAAAAGTTTTCTTTAAAATTCAAGTTTTGTCTCTGATTCTAAGTCCGGTGGCGCAATCTCGGTGGCTCCGGTGGCAAATCAAAGCATATAGGGAAGTATAGGCCATAGAAATACAAGCGTGTCTCCATCTATCCATCAGCCCTTGGAGGTCCACTGTTGGACATAGGCTTCCCCTAACTTGCACCACTCTAACCGGTCCTGAGCCTTCTGAATCCACCGGATGCCCGCTGTCTTCTTCAGGTCGTCAGTCCACCTGGTCGGGGGGCGCCCTATCATCCTATGCTCCTTTTTCCGAGACGTGGGCGCCATTCGAGGACCTTTCTTAACCAACGGTTATAAATCGGTCCTTCGCACTATGTGGCCCGCCCATTGCCACTTCAGCCGGCTAATTCTTCGAGCTATGTCGGTTACCCTTGTTCGTCTACGGATCTCCTCATTTCTGATGCGATCATGTAGAGAAATACCAAGCATAGCCTTCTCCATAGCCCACTGCGCTTCTCTGAGGTTGTGGATTAGGCCAATAGTAAAGCACCACGTCTCGGATTCGTATGTGATCACCGGCAACACAAACTGCTCGAACACCTTAAACTTCAGGCACTGAGGTAGTGTTTTGGACGACAATATATGACGGAGTTTCCCGAACGCAGCTCATCCGAGTTGGATTCCATCTGGATCACTTGTCCCAGGTAATTGTATTCGTCTAGAACTTCGAGAGCAACGCCGTCAACAACAACCGATACGGGTGTGACATGGACATTCGACATGATTTAAGACCTACCCGTTGTGAGGCGCTGTTCAAGTCCCCCGAGCATTGTTCCAAGTTCTTCCAGGGAACCCGCCAGGATGACTATATCGTCGGCATATCGTAGGTGTGTGATGTATTCGCCATTGATGTTAATGCCATGTTGTTTCCACTCCATCAGCTTGAACACGTCTACCAACACAGTGGTGAACAGTTTTGGGGATATGACATCCTTGTCTGACACTTCTCTGCAGTTGGATGAGGTTCGTTGCTGTGTCGTGTACTCTGACGGACATGATGGCGGATGAGTACTTACACTTCAACACCTTGATATACCGGTAGTCGATCCGCCACCGCTGGAGAGAATCTAGTACCACCCAGATCTCGATAGAATCAAAGGCCTTCTCACAGTCCACATAGGCTATACATAACGGCAAGTTATAGTCCTCGGTCTTTTGTATAATCTGCCGCAATGTGTGTATATGGTCTATGGTGCTGTAGCCTTTTCGGAATCCTGCTTGTTCGGGAGGCTGGAAGTCGTCAAGCCTGTGTGCAATGCGATTTGTGAGGAAACAGCTTATAAACGTGGCTCAGAAGTGCAATGGGCCTGTCTAATTACCGCTAAAAGGAGTTCGTTCATCTAGACTCCTATTCTTCAAAATGTACATAATATCTTTAAAGTATTAAATGATCCTGCCTTTATGATTTCTCATGGGCATAAATCAATTTCGGTGGATCAAATTCTAATTCCAGTGGTCCTAATTTCGGTGGCATTTGATAGTGTAATTTGATAATATCTCGGGAACAAATATTTTTTTTTTCAATCTCTACTATATGACTAATTATCACTACTATTTACATATTATTTATGCCAAATAAAGTGTATTAGAAACATCAAGTTTAAATTTAATCAATTTCGGTGGCTTGGATTTTAATTCCGGTGGTCCTTTAATAATTTCGGTGGCATTTGATAATTTCAAATGGAAATATCTCATGAACTAATCATTTTTTTTCGATCTCTAGTATATGATTAATTAGTACTACTCTTTATCTATTATTTAGGCCAAAAAAATTTATCAGAAATAGTAAATTTAAATTCGCCACTGTAATTAGGCAAAATTCGAGTTTGTTGAAATTCACCCATATCTCTAGCATTCGTAGTTTCGAAGATAGCCAGTTGAAGAAGGTAGTAATTGCCATATGAAGAAAAGTTCCAGCAATATTTTAGACGTAAAGCGAATTACGTCTCTTATGTTCGTTGTTGAGCGTGGAAGTAACATCTCTTACAACTTTTTGACGGGCATCACAATACACGAATCAGAACCGTAACTTAAGATACTGCTTTCTCACGGCTTAGCTGTACTGAGCGACCTGCTAATGTTTATACGATTTGTGTGTATTTGTCCTACAAATTTACATCTGAGCTCCGTGTTTTAATTAAAATTTGTGGTTATTAGGGTTTCATAGTCAAAACGGAAGCCTGTGGTTTCGTCATGTTCGTACGTCCGTCCGTCCGTCCGTTCGTAGCATAGCGCAGAGACCTTTAGTGCTAAAAAGCTGTTATTTACCCGTACCAGCCGTGCCGTACCAGCTAAATGATGTTGTTGGATTCACTATCTTCTGTGTACGGTCAGTTTAGCTTGTTTGTTGTTCTTCTCGCAGGGAGCTGGAGCTTGAGAGGAGATACAACCGTTTGAAGAAAACATGGTGCTGGACTTAGTTTTCAACCTCGTAAGGTGGTTTTGCTAAATAGACAGATCCCTGGCGAATACTTTGGAGCCCTGGTTTCACTCAATTGTGTTTTTTACATGATTTGTGTTGTTCCCACAAATCGCATCGCCTGCACTTTGTAATAATAAGACCGAGAGTTTATGCTGACACAATAAGAGATTTACCACTGGATCTTTCAATAATTCGATCCTACCTCGTGGACGGTGGTTAAAATGCTGGTATTAAACTCATCCACTGGGGTGACAGGTGTTGGGCGAAGCGCAGACTTCATAAGGCGTAACCGTTCCAGCTTCACGACGATATTTAATGTGCCTCTTACAAGACGGTTATGGCTTCTGGTTTTTAAGCTGCCGTTTGTTCGCCAGAATGAAGTCCATCTCACTATTTGTGGAACCTTCGAGACTTATCCATGTCCACTTGCTTTGAGGCTTCTTTCTGAAGAAGGAGTTCATCATAAACAGATCTTTCCTCTCTAAAAAGTTAGCCAACAAATGTCCTCGACGATTCCGCCATCTAATTCCGAAGGGAAGGGACCCACTTTTATCTCGGCGCCATTTTGTCAGTCCCCCATCACAACTGTGAAATAAGCTTTAGAGGATACCTCTGGATCTACTATTGTCCTAACACATAACCTCAGTCTCATCGTCGGGGTGTCGGCGCATATGCCTGTACAACCTTCAACACATAACTTTGAATATTTTTAGTTTTAGATACCTGCGATACCCTGGCTGACACGCCCCAACTTGCACAATATTGTTGACGAGGGGCTTGTAGATGAGAAACCCAACACCACTTAACATCCTTGGTTGGTCTTTGGTTATTTGGTTTACCCTGTCGGTAATAGAACAAGTTCCCGAATGATTCATTCCTGCTCTTTTATCTTTTCATTAGTCCTGTGTCCTGGAGGTATAATTATGTTGCCAGGTGCCGAAGTCGTCATTGGTAGCATGAGCAATTAAACTTATTTGATCTTGATAATTTATTTTATAATATAAGCTTTATAATTAATATTAAAATTCAAGAATATAACTTACTTCCATTATAAGTAGGCTACTTTTCATCACTAAGACGGTTGTAACTTGCTAGATACAACCTTATCGCTGCTGAAGTTATCCAAAACCTTGGGTTGTAACTAATGCTATCTCAGCTTCTAACAATATTTTTTGTGATGTATACGTATCAAACTATAGTATTTACCCCTATAGAATTGATGCACATGTAAATTTTTTAGCAAACCCAATACTTTTTTCGTGACAAGCATTCAAATACCTAACTTTTATTTTTTTGCTTATTCTGAAAAAGACGGATTTCAAGTTACAACCTTATGCGTTGCGGGTGTCGACATGTGCTTGTTTGTGCATAAGGCAAAATGGGGGACACTGAACAATTATGTATGACTTGTGTGAATGATTCACTATGAAAAATTATTAAATACATTATTGTAAATAATGGGGATTAATATAAACACGTCAAGATGGTTGACAGTTAACTGCGGCGGTCGCGAATTGACGCGGGCCGCACGCTCGGTGACCATGTTTATGCGGGGACAATGGAGAAACACAACAAGCTTGTAACTTTGTGAGTTTTCAAGATACACCTTTGAAAATTTTTATGTAGATTATTTAGGCGAAAATATTTGACACATGTATAGGTTTTTCTATCAAGAAAGAATAACGTTGTATATATATGAATATAATTTAATATACATACATATAATAATATTAATACATAAATAGATAAATTAATATATATTTATATACCAATACATAAAAATACGGAAATAGGTATGGAATAAGGTGGAAATAAAACTCGACAGATTCAAGGGTTAGGTGAAGTTTTCGAAAAATGTTCCCGAACTAATCTTTTGAAAATATGTTTGCTGGGTGAACTTCTGATGGTGAGCGGCAGGGCATTCCAGAGCAGTATAGCCTGAACTGTGAAAGATTTCCGGAAAAAAACACTGTTATGTGTTGGAAAAGTAAGTTTTAAATTTCTGGATGAACGTAGCTCCCTGCTAGAGATGGAACAGAGATACTGAAATTTTTCCTTTAGATAAGAAGGAGAAGTTGGATCATGTAAAATAGAGTACAGAACCAAGAGAATTCTAGAATTACGCCTTTCTCGAATAGTAAGCCATTTTAACTGACTTCGATAGCTGGAGATATGGTCATACTTACGAAGGTTGAAAATAAATCGGATGCAATTGTTTAACAGGCGCTCTAGTTTATCTAGAAGTTCCTCTGTTAGGTCTGAGTAACACACGTCCGCGTAGTCGATAATTGGCAGCACAAGACTGTTTACTAGCATTAGTTTAGTCTTATGCGGAAGAAAATTTTTAAGACGGTACAGGGATTGAAGCGTTCCATTGACCTTACGACAGACCTCGTAAACTTGCCTACGCCAACTAAAACAACTATCAATGAGCAAGCCAAGATTTTTGATTGAGCTGGAGAAGGGAATAACAGTGTTGTTATAACTTAAAGGTGGCAAGTTCATTTAAGTGTTATTGGTAGGTACATAGCGCGTTGATGTCTTTTGTTAAGAAACCATGTTGTACGCTATAGATTAATCTATACTAATATTATAAAGAAAAAATATTTGATTGTTTGTTTGCATTGAATAGGCTTCAAAACTACCGAACCGATTTGAAAAATTCTTTCACTGTTGGGAAGCTACACTATCGCCGGATGACATAGGCTATATTATAGTATCAAAAAAATTAGGGATCCTTAATAAAACTCCAATAATATAACCCAAGGTGTAAAAATAAGAAAACCGAAGCAAAGTGAGGGCTGTTACTCGAAATTAATAAATTTAATTGTAAAAAAGTTCTCGTAACTATTGAATACTTACCGACATAGCAACATATTGGAAATCATTAACCTATAAGTCAATGAATTTAAAGATGTATAAAATTCCACTTAAACGAACTATTACTTTTTACGTCGACGGCAGACGCCCCACAAATGTCACGCGCCGCCCCTGAACTCGCGCTAAAGGCCGCCCGCTTGTAGAAAGGAAACCAGCTCTTCCCGGTATTAATAGTATGTGAACTATGTGAGATGTCATACATATATATCTCATACATAATATATGTATGTCTGCAAAAAGCTATCAAGCTGCTATTTGAGTTGCGATATATCCAAATGAAATTATATTATACGAGTAACCGCCCTCGTTTTGCTTCGGTTTTCTTTATTTTTTACACCTACATTATTGGAGTTTTATTAAGGATCCCTAATTTTTTTGATAATATAATATAGCCTATGTCACCCGGGTATAGTGTAGCTTCCCAACAGTGAAAGAAATTTTCGGTTCGGTAGTTTCGGAGCCTATTCAATGCAAACAATCAAATCTTTCCTCTTTATAATATTAGTATAGATTAGTATCAAACTTTGAGATTTACAAATAGTTTGATGCAGTTAGTGGTGTTTGGGCCACTTATAAACATGTAACTGTATCTACCTTAATTTTGTAATTCTTAGTACATTTTGTGTAATCAACATAATATTTTTTTATATTTCTATTAAAAATGTTTACATTGCAATAATTGCACAGAATAAGCTCTATTTGGTAAAACGTGTATACCACAAAAAATATATTTCTTAATTTGTTTATTGCGCGATTAGTGACCTACATGTAGTCAGTTCTAGCCGGGATAGGTAAATACATAAATATGTTTACATAAATACGTCTATATCAATATATATACAGGGAATTCTCTAGGTTGTAGATGTTTTAAAAAATCTTTAATTCTCTGATTTATTAATATGGACATTCAAGACTAGCTTCTCAGAGCCTCCTTTCGTTGCTCCCACATCAATAACAACAAAATAGTCATCATAGCACACTTTACAAGTGCTTGTATGTAAAACAAAATTTCAAATAATTATGTATGTATTTACATGCATTGTCTTTATAAAACACATCCAGCAACTAATGATCCTTTGTTACAGTTGAAATATGTCCAACATGTACTTAGTTTAGTCCATTGAATGCATGCATGGGAAATAAGAAAAAATAATTAATGGTGAGCTGTTTGAATCAAGTATAAAAAAGGTAAACACGAACTTTCCTCGATGAATACCGTAAAAGTTGTTTCATGCGCGCGCAGTGAATCCCAGACAATGCGCCATTGTGGAGGACGTCTCGAGCGAGCGTTGGCCTCTGATGCCTTTGTCGTAGAGTAGAAACTATTAATAACTTTTTGAGTTCCGTATTTTTGTTATTTATTATTACCATCAACCCATTAATAGCCCACTACTGGTTTCTTCTCTTTAGGAGTATAGTCAACACGCTGCTTCAGTGTGGATTGGTGGAGAGGTTAGTGGCCAAGCCGAGTGTCGGAAGTTTTCATGTCGCCTGTTGTTATTTCAGTCTACTATAGTACTTACTACTATTAAGTACTTACTTAAGTCTTGTGATATCTAAACGGATAAGCTTAGTTAAATATCTTGCAAGGAGTCTGATCTTTGCAGGGACTGAGTTCATTTCCCAGCCTTAACAGATATATTTATGACACAGATAAATACTTTTTCTTAGGTCAGGGTTGGTTACGGCATGGATTGTAATGTAATCTCGAACAATAGAGACATTTTGGTGAGGATTTCAGGAATAAACCTTATGTTAATTCAATCTGAATGATAGGAAATTCTGGGCGAGTTTGGAGAGACTGAGCCCAGACGACATATTTCACGAGGTGGGAGTGATAGCGGCAGACCTCGAGAAGTAGAGAGTTGCTAACGTCCTAAGGGCACCTCTTGTGGGGTTCAGATATCAGATTAGGATGTGGACTGGTGGAGGACCTCAGGGGTGTCATACAACGAACAGATACAGCCTTGACCTTTTACGTTATCTCTATTCCAGATCATGGTCTAACTGCGTGGTAAATTTCATTAAAAACGGTTCAGTAGTTTTTGCGTGAAAGAATAACAAACATCCTCACTAAGATTTTTGGAACGAAGTTCTTTTTCGCGCGTTATGAAAGGGGGCTAGACGGAAAATATTCTTACGAAAAGTTGCCACGACACTTTTTGAAGTGATTCAGAAAGTTTTACAAAGATGGCGCTGTACAACTTTCTGAATCACGCTAGTAGCGTGAGCTCGTTTCGTATTGCTGAATCACACTGCTGAGCGCGTAAAACAATACTTAAATCGAAAGGAACTTCGTTCCATCCAGGTGTCCCTTGACACCTCTCACCTTTTTTGTTATTGAAAACACATTTAATTTTATATGTTGCCTGTATTTTACATTTATAATTTTACATTTATAATATTAGTAGGATTTTCTAAACCTGTAATGAATATACTAGCGTGTTCCAAAGGTAATATGGCGTAGAATATGTATGTAGCCTCTGTAGTATTTACTCTGTCCCGTGTATATAACTTGCAAGCCCCTTTGTGCACTCGAACTGTATGATATTTATTCACCGCATACTTTTAGCAATATTTCTTAAAAGGCAAGTCACGCTTTGTCCGTATTTTGTATTGAGATCCGCATAATTCTTTGTTATTCCGACTGTAGGTCACAATTCTATGCAGAATTCCGAAACAGATCGTGGATACTATTGTATTCTAAAATAGATGCATATTTGCATAGAACATATGTATGTATAACATGTGTATAACACTAAATATGCATTGTTCGGGTATAAAATGTTCATTTAGATTGATCTGCATGCGAAGCTTTTTATATTCTGCAGCAACCCTCAAATGTATATTCAGTACATGCCTAGTTAAGTACCTACTTTAAAATAAACCAAGTTATAAATATTGGCGGAAAACAGTATAATTCAAATTCATATAGTTAAGTAGGAATGGAGTAAGTCACAGCAAGATCAAGCATAGCTTCAACCCATGAACGGTCCACTACTGACTATGAGTCTCTCCTCTTGAAGATTTTTTTCATGGAAATAGCCGGCAAACGAGCTGACGATCCACCTCATGGTAAGTGGCTATCGCCGCCCATGGACATCAGCAACACCAAAGGTATCATGGATGCGTTGTCGGCCAAGAAAGAGAGAAGAAAAAGAAAGAAAGATCTGGCTCTCAAGCCCCCAGCCAGAACACGACGAGTCGTTTGGTGGCTGACTCATGCTCAAGGGTGGTAGCTATCCAGGCGAACCCCATGGAGAAATAATAATAGTAATAATGGTATTAATTAACAATTAAAATCAATAATACCAATATAATCCCTCGAGGGGCCCTAACACCAGCGGGCCGGATTTAGTCGCCTCTTACCCATCCGGTGTGGGATTGGGGTTAGTATTCTAAGCCGTTCCAATACGGCTGAATATGCCAAGAGTACTCCAGTGCGGATCGGTGGAACTTTGGCGTCCTACGACGGCAGCCTTAACGACACGACTCGACATGGCTTAACGGCTGTTATCTTTCGATTACAATCGGGACCGACGGCTTTACCTGTTCTCCATAATATGGTAGTGCTCAAAAAATATTTGCCACTAGCGGTCACCCATCTAACTATCGAACTGGTGACCGTACCTGCTTTTGCCTAATTTGCCCGATCACATAGGATGACACTCACATATAAATGTGAAAATCCAGGCAAGATTGTATTACTTATAATACATTAAACATAGTGTTATATTGTGTCTCACCTGGTGTGACGTACGCGAGTACAGCCAGCAGCAACGACAACCATGCTGTGCTCTCCTGTAACAATAACAATTATACATTGAGAATTTATACCATTAATTTTATATTAAGTATACTTTTTGGATTTGCAACGCAAGATACCTAACAGTACAAGATGGTATTGCCATGAATATAACATTATCTATACTAATATTATAAAGAGGAAAGATTTCATTGTTAGCATTGAATAGGCTCCGAAACTACCGAACCGATTTGAAAAATTCTTTCACTGTTGGGAAGCTACACTATCCCCGGGTGACATAGGCTATATTTTTTTTTACTGTTTTTCCTGAAGCGAAGCGAGGGCGGTTTCCTAGTATGAAATAAACATTTGATTACTTGAAATAAGGTTATTTATTTTTATAGCATAAGAAAATTATATAATGTGAGCGTTATTTCAAGTTATACTATTATATATGTTACATATAATTATACTAACTATTACACACCCGTATTGCGAAGCAGCTACTGTTAACGCATTGGTTCCGGTTCCATTCCCATTGGGGGTAACATAATATTTATATTCACACAAGGTATTGTTTATCTATGAGGTAATATTTAATTGAATCCAATAAAACATGTCGGTTTATAAAAAGTAGGTGTACCTATTTAAAAGAAAAAAACAAAGAAAAAGTCCTCAGAAAATATATTGAAAATATTTCATAAATATCTTTACAATTAACGTGAGTAAAGTGATAATAATTCAGTAATGGGAATTTTAAGTAAGTGGGTATAAAATGTTCTTAAATTTATATAAGCGCGATGTATTATACCTACTTCACATTGTGAGGGGAGATCTGCAGATATATTCATTATTTCAATGTTTAAGATGCATTTACGTCAAATGTACGGAAAAACCCTTAGGGCTAGAAACTTAAAATTTTGCACACGTATTCCTCTTATGGCGTAAGCATCTACTAAGGAAGCATTTTTCAAAGTTCAACCCCCAAGGGGGTGAAATCGGGGATAAATATGTTAAGCATAATTTCCGCGTGCGAAGCTGCAGGCAACAGCTAATTAATTTCAAAAGTTACATTTGAAGTAGGTAAGTACCTACTAACCATAATGACATGTAGAGTTATACCATTGCTACTAATAATATTTCTCCATGGTGTCCGCCTAGTTAACTACCACTCTCAAGCTTGAGTTAGCAGCCAAATGACTCGTCGGACTTGAGAGCCAGTTCTGTCTTTCTTACATTTTCTTCATTCTTTCTTAACCAGCAACGCAACAGTACACACAGTGATTCCTTTGGCGTCGCCGGTGTCTACTGGAAAGTATAGCCTTTGTTGGTTGTTTCCATAAAAGTAAAAAAAATATCTTAATTAAATCTAGAAAGCCCTTGTAGACTCTTGTTAGTCGCGGACGTGTTTGCACCAGGCGATTACGTGTCACATTGGTATTTGCTTCTGTATTGCATCACCACTGGCCGGTTGGACAGCTGACATAGAAGATAGTGTTATGAGAGAAACTAATATACAACGATACAAGCTGCGACGCACTCAGCAGCTCACAAAAAAGTGTTTACAGGTGTAATTTAAATTTAATTATTACATGAAACAGCGTGGATAAATATTTATATTGCAAATAAACTTAAATTTTTTTCAAATTTAGTAATGTAGTTGAAAAAAATATAGAATTAAAAACTATGTTATATAGACAAAAGTTGAAACTGTTACCGGTTAATTCATCTGCGGAGATATTGTTTCTACCTTTTATTTCATCCCGGAGGAATACAAACTTTTATCGTTCATTTCATCCCTTATTCACTCCAATTTCCGAAAACCCTATTTTATTGCTCCCCACATTAAAAAAACTGTACAAAGTTTCATGCTTGTAGGTTCACTTATTTAGACTATGAGTGTTACTTTGGGCTGTAAGTTGATAAAAACCTAAACCGAAAACGATAAGCAATAAATAAAATAAATTGTTCCTGAACCAATCCAACTTGAAGAAAATTCATTTCAACATACATACATAAGGTATTCATAACAAAAGTATCGCAAGTATATATTGGCATGTTACCGTAGCTGCCCGACGCATAACTGACAAAGAACGGTAAAAATCCTTTTACGGAGTCAACAAAGGAAGTACCGCTTGGAACATGGGACAGTCTTTCAGTATTCTGCAGGCGCCATAGCCATTAGACCAAGTTCGTGCTACCGTTATGATTTATGAACAACAATCGGAAAAATAACTGTTTCGTAATTCACGCGTGCCATGAATATTCAGATGCGGAGAAATGGAGCATTCGAGAAATTATATCTGTCGTGTACGGCTGTGACTTGATGTTTATTTCATTTATTTATTTATGTACACACACAATGGAATATACAATTAGGGCACAACATATAGGTAATCATGTACAAAGGCACTGCTTATTTTTTAAGAAATTTCTAATTTTAGAATATTTTTGTTGGTTAATAATTCTAATTTTAGTATATAGTGACCGCGATTGCTGATTGTGTATTGCGATATAAATAGCGAGGTTAATGCTAGTGCATTATCTAATTGAATGGTTGATTACCATTAGGAAAAACAGAAAAACACAATATGTGTAATTAAATTATAATTGTTTTAGATGCATGCTACCACAACTAAAAGGTAAACTTCTTGTCTATGTATACTAATATCAACGTAGATAAATACGATAGTTGAAGAGTTATTCTCTTGACATTTACGACAAACGTCATTTTTTAACGCCGGTACAAACTTGTTTTTTCTAGTGAACAAGGTCTTCACTATTAAATATAATGCTCCTATTCATTGTTAAAACAAACATAGAATTTATAAAAATAGACGTTTGCAACTGAGTAAATTTAAAATTATAAGATTTTACCTAATGCAACCAAAAAACTTCACACCTTCGAGAACGCTATAATTTCTAATATTGTAGGTTTTTGAAAATTACAGGTACGTGTAGGATTTGAATCCAGGCCTGGCGGTCTATTATGAACTCTTAATTCCAGCCAAGTTCCAATGTAAACGTCAAATTCGTGTTACAAAGTGGGTCACGTGACACTTTTTAGCCAATCTTACACCTTTTAAAGCCCGAGAAATGAATTGCCTGGAACATGAATGGTTTTATAAAAGTTCATATTATTAGGCCTGCTGGGCATTTTAACCACTAGGGTAACACTGTATATTTAACCTGTACCTGTTAGGTATATTTTCGCACGACACAATAAAAACTCGTCTTGCACTTTTAAACTTGATTTGAGTAGATTTCGTTCACTAGTCAATCACTTTAATTAGTTATTGCACACCTTATAATTAACTTCTATAAGTCCTAATTAATTAAAGACATTGTGTGGACTGAATATTGTAAACTAATAACTTTAATTTTGACTTTAATTAGTCACGGTGTAGAATTATTTGCTTAATTGAGCGTATCTTATAATGCATTTCACAATATATGTAGTTTTTATTATAATAATCTATTTTTTAATGTTAACAGTAATAAAACTGTAATAAAAGCGTGTCAGCGCATATGCAAAAATTTATCCATCTGAATATTAAATTTATTTATTTACTTTGCGCAACCTATCGTGTTTATTAGACATAGACACTTACAGGTTATAACAATAATATCTGGACACGTTCATTTTTAAAGTAGATGATTTACAATTTTCTTCAAATCATGAATCAACATATCTATACTAATAATAAAATGCGACTAAACTGGAAGGATAAATATTTTTTATTACTTTAACGCCCCAACTCAGAGTCACTAACGGTTACTTTAATCACTTCTTAGTAAAGAATCACCATACCAATTCTGTACTCATTGTTCTGTACTCATACCAATTCTGTACAATTGTGACTCTAAGTTGGGGCGTAATACTCTTACTTACTCTCTACTAAACTTGCGATGGATCAGTTGATTTGGACGTCAATCACTCTTCTTTATACAAGTATGAAAAAAACTGAGCCTTATCTATAAATAATTTAAAACAGTGTATTCCTTATCTTTTAAATGAAAATGATTGTGCAAGTGGTGTTTGGCTTAAAAGGTTATGTATACTTAGTTCCTAGTTAAATTTAAGAAAAATTGTGTTAATATAGTGTAATAACCACTGGCAGACCTTAAAAATAAATAAATAAATTAGTAACTAAAGCATTGTTTACTAACATACTACGTAGCACATCCCCCTACGCGACCCCCGGTCACACCTAACTTCGTAACACGCGGTAACACGCGGTAACACGCGGTAACACGCCGTAATGATCCGTTTATGAATTGGATAACGTAATGACTTCCTCGCTTTATGAATAATACTTAGATAATGTTGTATTATAATGAGTCGTGTCGATTGAATGTAAAGATTGTTCAGTGTAACACGGTAGCCGATCCTATCTCACGTTTGGCTGAGAATGGCTTAAGAACGCATTGAAGTATTATTACTAGCGTATAGAACCGACACCGCGAACACCATGTATGTCCCAATGTATTGGCGCCACGTGGTTTCAATCTCCAATGGATTCGTTCCATTTTGAAAGGAGAACGGGCGCTCAATTTTGAAAATGGAACCTCCCGGGCGGGGACACACAATTTGTTCGAGATGTCTGTTCTATGACATTATACTTCAATGTAAGAACGGATGGTTTTCATGCATTAGTATGAAAGATAATGGTGTCCGCTTTGAAAACTTTTGATATAAACTGTTTTCACGTCACAAGGTTTTTGGTTTTTCACATTATTAGGTACAATAAGTGCACCCCAGTAACACTTTTGATTTATGAGTTACAAATTATCGTGCCACAAATAGCCGCTCGTCAATTTCGAGAGGTTTCATGCTTAATAGTATTTTAGTACTCGACATACTTTTCTACACAAACTACTTCCGAGAAGCATCTGTATCCATTCCATTTAACTAAAACACTAATCACTATCTATTGATTGGTGTAACGTGTAAAAACACGCGTAGATGGCTAAGAAATGCAATAAAACCTAAAGAGGGCTCGTAAAAATAAGGAAAAAACTATTAGAATACGGAGAAAGAATTTGACTTGCAAGTGAACTAGGTCTAATCGTTGCGAAAACGATTTCGTATAGAGCGGTAACTCTGCGGCTGTTTTAATGAGATAATTGCATCGCAAAGAAGATTTAGCATGAAGTAAATTTGAATGTTTTTTTACTCTCGTTTAGATAACGTATTTATACCATAAATATTTCATTGGAAATTAAAACAAATTTACGAAATGTGTAATTAAATTACAGAATTCAAATATCTTCTTTACTTTGCAAGTGTTTTAACTACCTGTGAGTGAGTTAGTTACTAAGTGAGTGCGCTCATCATTGTAGACTGCGTTTTGATTTACCATCATTGGATTGATTGGATCAGTGAGTTTGTGGTCAAACAGTAAGTAGTCAGGTAAAAAACTAAAAAAAGCTATCGTATTTTCATCGAACATATTATTATGTTTTTGAGGTATATACTCGGTATAATTTTTGTACAACAGTCTAAGAAGATTCACGCGAAACCTTAATGTGCTTAGTGGTATAATTGGTTCGTTTTTAAAACTAAAATAATATCTGATTATAAATAAAACCATAAATGCATTTCATTTATGCATTTATTTTTCTAAATTGTAATTCTACTTAGTAATATATAATTATTGACTTTTAACTTTTTAATTTATTGTAATTATTGTATTATTAGTAGGTAAAAAAGGAAACAGTCAAAAAGAGCATTATAGAGATCTTTTTGACTGTTTCTTTTCTCTTATAATTTTATAGTGTATAATGCTTACTTATATGCATGCAGTCTTCGCCTAAAATTGTAATGGCACTTACGATATCACCCTAATGCTTGAAAAATATTGTAATAACAGTGTACAATATGTTGACGATCAATAAATAAATAAAGAAATATATAAATAAATTAGTACCATCTGATGACTGTGCGCTAGTACTGAAGAAAGTCGCTTTTCACTTTCAATACGCACGACCGCACTGGTTTTTATTTTTATAAAAATTAAAGTAAGAATTATATTCAGGTAAAAATAATAGCTATAAAAGTGGTTCTTTCTTTGATTTTGTTGATTTGATTTTTCATGGTTAAAACATTTATAAGAAGAAAAGTATTATAACATCATTTAATTTCTCATCATAAATCCGTATTATAGTCTATTTCAATCTGCTGTAAGTTCTTTGTGTTTCCTGTATAAGTGTGCCCAGTACCTAGGCTTTTAGTTTTAGTACCTAAGCTTAAGTAGGAAGTTCAGCTATGTCAGGAAACTTCTCTAATTTTATAAAATGTCCATCCAGGAAGGTAGATATTACTAAAGAGAATGTAAAAATACCAACCACCTCCGCGGGAAGCAAGCTCACACCTCACACGTGCATTCTCAGTGTACCTACTAGCACCAGCCAGCAAGGAAGTCTCAGGTGAAATGGACTGCGGAATACCATATGTAACTCGTCAAACGACATACGCTAATGTGGAAATATGTTAGGTTATAAGAACATGTACTACGAACATTCAGAGCTCTCGTTTCAGAAATCTTCCTGCACTCATACGTGTATAAGTATTAGATACACTTCTAAACGTATATTAAGTATTGTATTGTAGACCTAGGTTTAATTTTCGGCCAGGGTTGACATTTATAGATGTTAAGAATAAAGCTTCTAATTTTCGGGAATTAAGTGCTTATAAATTATAATCTTTCATTTCAGACACGCCATACACGAAATTCATATACTTAAATTAAAGTAATGACATCAGAAGGATCTAATATAAATAAAAAAATAACGCTTCACACGCATAGCCCCACACTAGGATTCCCTGTGTCGTGGGTGCCATGGACAACACACAAAAGCCCAAACCAAGCCAGGACCCTTGAGCCACATGGGTCATTAAAGTAATTTAATTATATAGTATAGTAATTTGTGAAGTATAGTAATTTAATTATAATAAAACCACAAATTAATTTAAGTTTACAAAGGCGTTAATAAATATTTTATAAGACGACCACCTCCCACGCGAGGTTATTTAATCCAATGTGTAATCATCGTTTACCAAAATGGTGACCCTGACGAAACATCATTATGCCAAAGTCGTAACTTACGCAACACCTACATGATCGTGTCTACTTGATGGTGATTCTATGGTCAGGCTCGTAGAACTAGACCATTACATCCAAACATGAACATCTCACGCTGAGACTCTTTAAGCTAATCTGGTTTTTGTCGAGATGCCATATGAGGAGAAATTAAAATGCAAAGGTACTTTAAGGAAACGTTAGTAAATGCGTAAATCTCACTTGTAAATTCTCTTCAAAACAATTTTTTGCGGGATGTAATGACATTTTATTAAATGGTTAATGCGACCCGCATTCTTTTCGGATGGCAAGGTGGTGGTGATGCCTTGATGTTACTGATATCCATGAGCGATAGTGACCACTTACCATCAGTTAGCTTGTCTGTTAGTTTGTCGAGTTTTCAGTTACTTAAAAATACTGGTAGTGAAACACAAAAGTAACTGTCCATTGTAAGTCAATGAGTTCTTTTCCACACTACTTCCACACTAGCCAAATACAGATTGGTAGACACCTCTAAAGCGTTTATAGTGATCGTGTGTTTTTTTTTACATGAAATAAGTTAATGCTTGACAACGATCCCACCTGATGGTAAGTGGCGATGAAGTCTAAGATGGTGAACGCACTAACTTAATAAATGCCTATTCACTCTTCTCTTGAAGACACCTACATTGTAGGTGGGCGGGAACACCCACGCAGGCAACCTATTCCAGTCCTTCGCGGCACGCACTATGAAAGATGAGGCGTGTCGCCTCGTTCGCAGCGGTGGGATGTCTACAAGGTATGGATGGATGCTTGCCGTCCGACGGGTTGTTCGATAGAGAAACGGGGATGGGGGAATTAATTCGTGCAATTCCTGAGCACACTCTCCAAAATGTATCCTGTAGAATGCCTAGAGGCTGGCTACTCTGCGCCTGTGTGCGAGGCTTTGCAGATTGGATACTACCAGGTCTGGGTCGTCAATGAGCCTCATTGCACGCCTCTCCATCGAATCCAAGGCTAAAAGGTGACATTTTGTGGCATCAGTTCAAACGTGACAGCAGTACTCCACACATGGGCGAACCTGAGCTTTATACAGTGTTAAAATCTGTCTCGGTGTGAAGTACTGCCGCACCCTTGCAAGGACCCCGAGTTTTCTTGCAGCTAGTTTAGCTTTGGATTCGATGAACCGCCCATAGTTGAGGTTTGAGGAAACTTCGACTCCCAGTAACTGAAGGCGGTCGGTGCATTCCAGGGATACATTTTGGAAAATGGGAGCCAAGGTGAACGGGCTCCGTTTTGCGGTGAACAGACACGTCTGCGTTTTAGTGGCGTTGAATCTCACAAGATTGGCATCGCCCCAATCGGACACTGCCCGGAGATCAATTAAGTGAACTTCTGACGCGGTAGCACCACCGAAGGAGAAAGTTGCCTTGCAATCAAGAATGGAACAGGTGGTCACCCAATCAATCTCAACCCGCCTCAAAAGGGACTTACCTTAATAATTCCTTAGCTCGCCTTTACACCGGTCATAGAGTCAAACCACTCAATAAATTCACTGAGACGTATCCGCTGCGATGTAGATCGTTCCCACAATTATAGACATCGGTGTACGAAAACAAGTCCATTAAGATCGAGCTATGGTACACTCGCTCTGAATCATCGACTGGAACTTGTGTTGGCCAATAACGACGGATAAAGATATTAAACATATAAAATTAACGATCACTTAGTCATCGATATGGAATTCTACACTAATATTCATATTGTATTATCATACGTACAAAAGTTTTAAATGAGATAAATGTATGTTTATCGTACAAGAATCTTCAGTCACAACCCATGATTGTCCCACTGCTGAACTCGGGTTCTCTCTCACAATGTGAGGGGTACAGACCATAGTCTACGATACTGGCCAAGTGCGGCTTGGTTGACAGTGCGGATTGGTAGACCAAGTATCTTAATTACATTTAAATTGTATGAATGTAGCAGCATATTCCTAAGTTTTAATAATGATCATGTATTATTAGTAGAATTTCATTGATTTCATATATTTTGTACACTTCTTTAGTGAAATTCTTAGGGATTGATGGAATCTCTGCGTTAAACAGGGTAAATTTTACAAGTGTGCGTGGATGGCTAAATTCTAAGCTATGAGGAATACCGAAAAATGGTCAAAGGAGTCTCGGGGCCGATTTTGATGTAAAATAAAACTGCATTATTAGATTTTAGCAAAATTTATATTTCTGGCCAGGGATCGAACCTTTTAATTTTGAAAAAAAGCTCATCCTGTATTATTACACCATTCGATAGTGTCGCTAACAAGGATAAAATTCTGGAAACTAATAACATACGGAAAACTCCTGGCTAGAAATATTGATTTTTCAAAAATATAATGATGCAGTTTTAGTATTCAAAATCAGCCCCGAGACTCTTTTCAGCATTTTTCGCTATTCCTCTTAGTTTCGGATTTGGCCCTCCACGCGCACTTGGAAAATTCACCCTGTATACATACACTGACTCACTAACCTAATGTAAGCAATACGAAATAGTCGATGGCCGGTGCGAGAGCGATCCCAGAACTCGGACATGCAAGCGTATAAGTGTACGGTAATTACAACACCGCTCTAGTTACCGTGCACGCGACGGAACAGTTTCTACATAACTCTTTGGTCTTATTCTATTAAATTAACACCGATATTTTTAATTCTAAAAATTGTAAAGATGTAATCTTCTAAAGATTGGTTCAATAATCAAATTGACCTCAATTTAGGTACACGCAATATCCATCTTCTACGTTCGATTTTAGGAAACATTTTGTGATTAAGCAACTGTTTATTCAAGGGGAAATACGATGTGTAACACAAGCAAAATTAAATATCTATAAACATAAAATGTTAATTTTAGCGAAATCTATATTGGAAACTCATGATATGATGATACATACAATTAAACTATAGTCATGTTTTTTAATGCTCACAATGTATTTACATGGTAGGAAGGGTAAATAAGTATAAAGCTTCACAACTATTTTTTGTATTATAATATTTTATTGTTTTCTTTTGTTTGTTTTGATCACTTTCAGAAACAGCTAACACCGATTTGAATGTGGTATTCATTTATATTGTTAGTATTTTTTTATGGAAATAGCCGACAAACGAGCTGACGATTCACCTGATGGTAAGTGGCTAACGTTGCCCATGGACATCAGCAACATCAAAGGTATCACTGATGTACCTATTGTCGGCCAAGAAAGGTTGAAGAAAAATAAAGAAAGAAATATTTGTTTTGTTTCTTTTGTCAACGTGTCGCTTTTAATCTCTGCAGTTAACGATATCCATAGGAAACAGTGACCATTTAAGAGATGGCTCGTGTTCTCGTTGTCAGTTATGTATTTATTGACATGATCGGTATTCGCAACTCGTTGCAGAATAACACTCCACGACTATGAAATCGTTGCGACATGCTGTGCTCTGGAATATTTCGCAGATCCTTGCGAACGGAATATGGCCATTGGAATTTATCTTTATGTAAATGCTTAAATGGCTATTATGTAAAGATTTATCGATTCCTTACTGTCTTGCTAGCTAAGATTCGTAGTATAGCTTAGTAAGTTTTGAGATCTCATTTGTCTTGTTTCTGGTTGAGAAGGGATGATTCTTCAAAACTTTATGCTGTCTGATGCACTCTCCGGTTATCTCTATGTAAGGAAGACTGTGACATTTTTTGGTTTTATCTTTATTTAAGAAAATCTATGGTTTACTGCGTCATTTTGATCGAGTTCGACTTAGTGAAGAGTTTAGTTGCCTACAAAAGTTTTGTTCTCTGCGTGCGCTCCGAAAAAATAAATGACGGCTTCAGTACCTACTTACTGTGAGTGATGGAAAATGTGATTTACGACATACAGTAGCATTCAAGAAATTTTGCCACAAAATTTCCTCATACATCTCCGAATTTGTTTAAATCCGTTATTGGGTTAAACCATGGTTAAACATAATCTCTCACTGTATAGACATGTACCAAATTAATTGTAGATTTACACATAAGAAAAATCGGAGAAAAAACGTGATAACAATAATAATTATTAATCTCGCCATTAATCTCGCTATTAATTCAATAGATCTGTTACTTACTAACAACTTAATAAGGTATATTCATATACATACATACATATACATATATACGTATTTTGCGAGACAACAAAAGGAACATCGCAACGATGCATCGCGTGATAGATTGGCTAAAATCGCGACTATTCATTTTTGAAAGGTTACGACAAAAGGTTAGTTCTGTCGAAACTCATCGCGTATCAACATTTTTAGACACGTTGTAAGTTGTTGTAGTGCCTAGGTTTTTTATTAGCTCGTTTAACTAATGTAATTTATTCAAACGTGTTTGTCGCTAACTTAAATCACAGCAACATCCGTCGGGTCCTGGTTAGAGATGAGAATCATAGTTTCCATTGTTTCATCAAAATGAATTATGCTGTGTACAATCTCAATTGGTATATTCGTTTACTAGTTGCTCGACCACTAACAGACGCAACGAATATATTTGTGTATAAAGATTTGTGGTTTGCGGTTTTTACTATGAATGTCAACACCTACGAAATGGTCCATTTACTGTAGTAACTACAAGCGTAGTGTCAATTTTCCAACACCGAATTTGTATTTAATATTTATTTTTCTCTGTATTTTCTAAGCTGCAACTGTTAAGTCTGTTTTGGTGTATGGAAGAAGATATTTTTGAAGTGAAACTTCATTAAGTTTGGTATAAGAAAAAATATCGTCGAAAGGTAACGTTAAATATGTGTAACATTTTAATATTTGATAGTCTCTCGTGCCTCGTTCTGTTTAGCAGGCAAGGCTGTATTTGCCTCAAGGATAGATGAGGCCCCTCACACGTTACCTCATATAAAACATTTAGTTAGTATCGATGCAAAGGAAAAAAGAAACAAGTAAAATGTAGCAATGAAACCAGTTTTAAAAATATGATACATAATAATATGGCCCAATTTATCGACACGATTGAGGACTTTGATTTTTATAATAATATTTTTTGTCATAATATTCATTAGGTTGTTCGTTTATAAATCAGTGAATGAGAACAAAGACAGCCTTTGGTATTGTAGACAAGGCTTCCATACAAATCCTGCCAGATGAGACATTTAGGCATCAAAGTTCAGAATGTTGGGGCACTTGGTAGAACCCTATTCACTCTCATAAGTCCATGGATCAAGCTGGCAAGTGAGTAGGTATACGATCAAAGTACGTATAACACTATTACATCCTGCCCATTTTGTCCATTAGAGAATAAGTAAGCGTAGAGCTCTGGGATATGGGTCTACCAAGACTTACCAAGACGAGTCTCCGACATCATCGTTCAGGAATTCTGGCGTAATCAACGACCAGGCGGTCTATTATGAACTCTTAATTCCTGCCATGTTCCAGTCTAAACGTTAAATTCGTATTACCAAAGCGGTCACGTGACCTTTTTAGCCAATCATACGTCGTTCAAAGCCCGATAAATGAATTTCCTGGAACATGAATGGTTTTATAAAAGTTCAATATCCGGATGACCGAGCTTAGCTCGGTTTAGTATTGCTTAACAACGCCATCTGCTTTAGCTTTAGTGTAGCTACTCGCCAATAGATGTCAGGAAGAGTCTATTGTAGCCGTTATTCATTGCCTGAAAACACGGATAAAACGAAATTTTTTAAAAATGAATCCTAGCTAGATTGATTTATTGCCCCTGACACCCCCTGCATACTAAATTTTATGAAAATTGTTGGAGCCGTTTCCGAAATTCAGAAAATATATATATATACAAGAATTGCTCATTTAAATAAAAGTTCATAATAGGCCCGCAGTAATACAAGACAAAGTGCAACAGCAGTTTTTCGGTTCAGTAGTCGCGAAACCGATCCAAAGGTGAGCATTCCGCTCCTCTCCGGTTACAGTTAACCCAATAACCACTTAAATAATGCACATAATATAATACCGATTGTGAACTAGATCGTGTCTCCGTACGCGACCTTGTACCGGAGATCCTTTTACTATTAATGTTTGTATCTTGGTCGCTACTAGCAAGATCACGTTCTATCATCCGTCAGAAATAACTTTGGCGTTGGTCATGATTTGATTATTATTGTTCCTTATTGATTTGGTTCATGCACTATGTATATGCAGAAGCTTATATTATGTTTGTGAACATTATTGTTTATCTCCTGGTTTTTCCCCAAAAAGTCACTAGTAGAAATTACTACCTAACAACAACGGTTTTGGACTTTCACAGATGGAAAATTGTGACTATACAGAGTGTCTTACTGATAATTGTAAAGCAAATATCTGAAACTTGTTAGAAAAAAAAATTATCAAAATATCTGCTCATTTGTGGACTCTACAGGAAAAAGTAGGATAAAAAAGCCGATTGTTTTAAAAAAAACTTCAAAATTTCGAAAATTGTGACACTTTTACTGAGGTAATTTTTTGACATATGGTAGGTTCATCCTCCAGCTATTTGCCCTCTACGGTTAAACCACTACTTGCGGGACACCCTGTAAAAAGTCAAACACTACATAATAGGAGGGGTTTAAGACAGCTCATAATGTGTAGTTATTTTTCTAATAATCATCAGGTGTAGCCACTGGGACTTTTTTTAAAGAACTTGCTTTTTTGTCAAAATAAATTACGAAAACTAGTATAAATAAGTAGTATAATAAGTTTATGCATTTTTAATAGTTTTTCATTGCAACCGCCTTCATTGCTATCCAACTGCCCTAAGGTTGACTGGCAGAGAATGCTTTTAGCATTAAGTCCGCCTTATACATTTTGTATGGTTCAAAGAAGTTTAAATAAAAAAAAAAAAAAAAAACTCGCCTGCTATCTTTTTTTATGGAGATAGCCGGTAAACGAACTCACGATCTACCGGATGGTAAGTGGCTATCGTCGCCCATGGACATCAGCAACACCAAAGGCGTCACTGACAAAAAAGCTATCATGATATACCTCTTTGAAACCCTTATGATGAGCTGTTTAATTTGATACCCATATTATTTGATTTATTTTTATTTTTTATACTTCAAACAATGGCATTTCACAGCCACCGTGTTTGATTTTTTTATTTCACTTAACCAAGAACACTTGGGCTATCAAGACAAGTCTAACCTTATCTTAATTATATAAAATCCGTTCAGTGGTTTGGATGATACGAGGTAATAAATAATATTACACGCATACATACGTACTACATTCGACGCTTGAAAGGAAAAACTGACTAAGCGACATTGAGCTAACTTTACAGGAGAGCAGTTTAAAGTTGAATTTTTGGAAAAGTTGTTGTATATGCCACAATATATGTAAATGATCAAATAAGGATTCCAAAACAAAGAATAACGTCGGTAGGAGGATTACAAAAAATATGTAATTTTTTTCTAAAAATTCCAACTTTAAACTACTCTCCTGTAAGTTAGCTCAATGTCGCTTAGTCTATTTTTTCTTTCAAGCGTCGATATATGTATACATACGAGTACACACATACAACATACGCGCGGAAAATTACAGAAAGGAGTTTTGTCTAGAGGCTCATAGCTACACTATGTGTGTACACACTACATACTATATACTACATACTACACTACTATACTACTACAGTCCACGACGAACCAGCCCTGCTCAACCGGTCCACTTGAGATTTACTCTGGCTGGTTCCGGCCACTCTCACTTTTATTGCTGTGCCTTCTAATGGCTCTGTAAACGAAATGACGTCACTCCATACATAAAAAAACAACTCTCGCCTTCGATATGATGACGTCGCGTCGTATCATCGTAAAAGTATGAATTTATAATTTGTGATATAATAACAGCGAAAGCGAGTTCGATATTTATCTGAATGCCTACTTACTAAAATTTATTCTGGCATTTCTAACATCAATGCGTGTCAAAGAATATAATAGAACTGAGTATTTAATAAATGGTAAATAATCCATATGTGAAATAGAAAACAGATCATTGTTATGTGGTTTAGAATAATAAAATACAATATCGTTGGTGTGCTTGCCAAAAGTAGGCACAGTCAAAAGCATGAACAGCTTCAGACTGTTTTATTTGTTAACCAATAAGTTTAAGAAAAATGTAATGATGCAAAAATATGGCAAAATGTATTGTTTCTATATAATGATAAAAATATTTTCTCAGTGTTATCTCATTTAAGCTTGAGATATTTTTTTGTGTTTTCTTGCACTTATCAGGTTTTGTAACAATATAAATGTTCTGCTTTGAAACTTTTCTTTAATACTTCTTTTCCTGAGTGCCTAAATATAATAATGAAATATGTAAATGAAGTCTAAAAGAAGTAAAGGTAAAAAAAGAATTAAAAAAAAAACAAAAACCCACTGCGTAAAAAACCAAAAAGAAAAAAATAAGCTCACTAGCTTAAAATGTTTTATGCATTCAGAGAATGCAGAGAATGCTTTTAGCATTAAGTCCGCTTTTGTACCTTCTACATTTTTGTAAGGTTCAAAAGATTAAATAAAAAAACATGAGAGGTGTCAAGGGACACCCGGATGGAACGAAGTTCATTTCGATTTAAGTATTGTTTTGTTGTACAGCGCCACCTCTGTAAAACTTTCTGAATCACTTCAAAAAAAGTGTCGTCATTCGTAAGAATCAAATAGTGTCGTAATTTTCCGTCTAGCCCACTTTCACAACGCGCGATAAGGAACTTCGTTCCAATAAATAAATGTTAAAAGTAATACTGAGCAACTACTCCATAGAAGGATTAACAGTCGGGACCCATTTAAATTTTTCAGGGCTGCTTGGGAAAAAACAAACAAGATTTGATTGGTTGACGAATGGGCCCCAACGGTTAATCCTTCTATGATGTAGTTGTTCAGTATTACTTTTAAAAACATTCTAAACCATTGGGCTTATTTTTTTTAACTTTTGTACGCAATCGGGTTTCTTTTCCTCCATAACAAAGCACCTTTCCGAAAAGGTGGTAGATTAACACGTTCCCTGCGGCATACTTTTCAAGTAACTTTCCTGTCCTGCGTTGGAGACCTAAAAGATCTCGAAACTGAACTATCCTGTGGTGCGTATGAGACCTGATCAGTCTCTTAAAACAACAATTTTGAAAATAATTTATATCTTTCTCAAAACCAATGATATATTTATGAATTTCTTGTGGGTTCAAGATAGCCTATTAGTCTATCTTTTGATAGGTTCGCACGCAGATATGACATTGGAATAACCTACAAACACAAAAAAAAAAACTAGGTATCGATTGTACCGCGTACCGCAACGGAAGATAGTTCAATATGTGTAGTGACTAGTGATGTCAATAAAATAAAATCTCAGTTGTCGATGGAAAAAGAAAATTAAATTGTATGGTTTTATGAAACCACGACGCAAGTGAAAATTTTTAGATAATTAATCGATTTAGGGTATTAAAATTGCGTTTTTAATCTTAACTTAATTATTGAATAATCAAAATTTTACAACCAAAAAATAATTGACTTCAAAATAACTCAAAAACTACTTGTCAGATCTCGCTCAGTGGCACCACATGACAAGCATCAGCTTTCGATTAAAAAACGAATCATCAAATTTGGTTCACCCAGTCGAAAGTTCTGAGGTAACAAACATAAAAAATACAGTCGAATTTAATACCTCCTCTTTTTTTGAAGTCGGTAAAAATGGGAATGATATAATGATGATTTTTCTTTATATTTTTTACCATTTATTTCTAAGTCTAATTTATTTACACCAAAATAAATGGACTTTTTACACTTTTTTCTTTTAAAAGAACCCATTATTCACCAACACATTTCAAAATATATTTAATACACAGAGAACATATATATAATAGTATTTTTTCCAAACATGCGCGTGACCGTCCGCATCGACAGTTGAACAACACTAAAACAAATACACGCAGTGCCCGCGCTCCCCGCCCTCCCTTACTTGCGGCTACGAGGGGTACGATTCACGAGTATCAACACGTCTCCTAACGCAAGGAATGAAACATTTTATACTACAGTGCGTTAGAGACCTAATCCATCTCTAAAGTTTTTTTTAACGCTCTTGGATCCATCTTTCAGTAAGAAGCAAATATGTATATTTGTCTTACAACTACACAAAGAACTTTAGAAGTTAGGGCCTCCCGCAACAGAGTGAAACAACACGATTTTAGTTGCCGCACAATACGAAAGTCTTGCAAGAGATCGAATAAGTCTCCTAACGCAGTGAATGTGTTAAAAAAATACGTGCATAAGTGTATCTCTGATACCTACACGAATAAAAGGTTATTTCATTTCATAAATTGGTCCAGCGGCTTGGAAGATATGAGGTGATAAAGAATATTACAAACATATTATATACATACAAGATACACGCGAAAAATCGAATATCCTTCCTTGGCATTCGAGTAAAAAATATTTATATTTAGGCTTGTTCAAAATATTTATAACACACTCATACTAAGATAAGTCGTCAAATGTGTGTTCATGTTTCAGTAAGTTCGTCGGACTTCCTAGGCTGAGAGTCGGCTATTGTAGCGGTAATTAGAAACCTGTAGTTTTAAAAGATGAATGGATTGGAATACAGTAATGACCTAATAACGCCCAGCCAAACATCAATGGCATACGTCAAATTAAGACAATTTATTCTGTACTTTCAAAATACGAACGCCCCGCCGCGTGTACAATGGGAATACAATGCAAACACTATTGCCACATACATTGCTCAATGCATTTTTCGCACGCATTTCTCATTCATTAATAATAATTGTTTGATTGTAACTACCCTCAATTTTATACTATACCGACATAGATTTACAGTTGAATTTCCCGCACAAATTATGGATTAAATATTCGTGATCATAGACAATGACGATCAGTCGGTAGCGGCGCGGCGTAATCTCAAAATAATTACAATCGCTGCAATCATATATTTCGTTTTGATTGAGAATTGGAACATTTTTTAAGATTTATGGCATTTGGAATAAAGAATAAAGAAAAACATTGAAATATTGATAGCGATAAAGGATAAAGGGAAAAACTGTCACTCAGTACATTGTATGTTACCTAACGCTAACAAATCGCTGTGACCTGGTTTAGGAGTCATATACGCCATGGTAATGTCATGATAAAGGAAATATTAATTTAAACAAGTGATGGCCAAACTTCCAGAATTTTTTGTAAAATTAAGAATGCAAATTTAATGGCAGTAAATTTCTATTAATATAATTACTACACGGAATAACTAAGCTGTATAAAATATGAACAAACAAATCAATCAAAATGTGGAGTTTTATAAGGCGTTATTGGCGTTACATAAAACTATATAACGTTTTACTTTTATTGCATCTGGGAAAATCGAGTATTCGAAATTCGAATTATTAATTAAAGATTTCCTCTCCATCAAGAGCATATTTAATGAGTTTGATTTCTTAATGTACCCTTAGCTTAATTGGCAAAATAACCTACAGATTTGTAGGAAATGTCATTAACTGATGGAGGTGTAATATTGTACTAATATCATTTCAAATATTTGTAAATATCAGACAAGCCAAAAAATGTTAATGATCTTCGACTGTGATCTGATCGTCGGCTCTGGATGACTGTCCGGGGTTCTGCGGGTGTGTCCTAGTTTCTTTTCTAGGTCGGGTTTTCGGAAAGGGTCCCGGCCACTTTTTCTATCAGGGGCAGTTGCGGAATCAGTCAACAACACCAACAGTAGCGGTCGCCCGGGCGCACGGCCGGCGCGATGACAAAGGGGCGGCAAGTGAGACTTTTTTACAGGTTTGTGAATGGTTAAATTTAAAATGTAACGACGGACAGGATAATTCAAGAGTCAGGAGTTTTTGAAATTTTTGATTTGAAATTAGATATTACCGATGCGTAGTAAAAATGATAACAGAAGCAAGAAATATTTAAAAGATATGTAACATTGAGCTAGGTATTTTTTTTTATGTAAACAGCCGGCAAACGAGCCGACGATCCACCTGATGGCAAATGGCTATCGTCGCCCATGGACGTCAGCAACACCAGTTGCCGGCCAAGAAAGAGAGAAGAAAAAGAAAGAAAGAACTGGCTCTCAAGCCCCCAGCCGGAACACGACGAGTCGTTTGGCGGCTGACTCATGCTCAAGGGTGGTAGCTATCCAGGCGAACCCCACGGAGAAACAATAATAGCAATAATGGCATCAATTAACAATTAAAATCAATATTACAATACAATCTCTCGAGGGGCCCTACCACCAGCGGGCCGGATTTAGTTGCCTCTTACGACACCCATCCGGCGCGGGATTGGGGTTAGTATTCTAAGCCGCCCCAATACGGCTAGCAAGGGTTATGCAAGTTTACAGAGACATGACAGTGTGATACAGTAGTAAGTCAGTATAATTAGTAACCCTATGTATAAAATAAATTACATAATAAGATATATAAAATGCTTGATATCTGTTAGGAGAATTGAGCTGTAAGTGAGCGGACTGATTAAATTAGACTTTCCGGTCTGGGCTCCACTCGCTATAGTCGCATTTTATTATTAGGTATGTCGACTGCCTAGATTACTTTGTTGCGTAAATATAGGGCTATACATATATATAATAAATGACTTTCTATAATAGTTTTACTATACTCGTAAATACGTTGGTTACGAATATTAAGCTATAAATAATATATGGATATTAGTTGCTAACGAAAATTTCAGAATTGTGTTTTATCATTAAGAAGAAGATAGTGAAAGAAGCTCCTTAGAAAGGAAGTTGTATTTTTTTTATTTTAAAAGAGTTTTACAGAGTAACACTTACTTAGTAATACTAGTTATCAAAAACATGAGAGGTGTCAAGGGACACCTGGATGGAACGAAGTTCCTTTCGATTTAAGTATTGTTTTTTGAAGTGATTCAGAAAGTTAGCGTGATTCAGAAAGTTGTACAGCGCCATCTCAGTAAAACTCTCTGAATCACTTCAAAAAGTATCTTACCAACATTTCGTAAGATTTCCTTCTAGCCCCTTTTCATAACGCGCGATAAGGAACTTCGTTCCAATAATGGCTTTGTTGTAACTAAAATAACTTATAACTGAAATAGCAATATGGCTGTAATTTACAGATAAGTCACTTATCAAAATCGTTCAAGCCCGATAAATACATTTGTCTCTTACAACAAAGGGTTCGTAACCCTGTCGATATGTTCTGAAAAGCGATGTTTAATTGACGTTTCCTCAGATGGCACCATTCATAAGTTACAATGGAGCACTTTGTTTGAAGATGTTTATTGTTTAGCTGTAGAGTGTCACCGACTGAGTCGACTCAATTTCAACACACATTACACGACTATTTTTAGGGTTACGAAGTATCATCGGAACCCTTATAGTCCGCCCGTCTGTCTCGGTGTCCGAAGCAAAGCGCCGAGACTCATAGTGCTAGAAAGCTGTAGTTTGGCATATCCATGCCATAAATATGTATATCCATACATATTTATTAAAAATCCAAAATCGTAGCCTGATTATGGAATTATGGGTCTTGTGAAAACATTATATAGAATTTAGCGGTTCGTTGCGGAATATTTGGCTTAAAGGGCAAATTTTGGTTAGAGTCAAGTGTCCCCACTGCCGGCTAAACGGTTGGAGTCAGACAAGTGAAAGAATTATAAAATAGTTTATTTGATGAATTTACAAGGAAAACTATCACGGCTATGTTAGCATATAAGTAGTTAATGAGTAATAGTCGATAAACTTACTACTTCGGAACCCTACACTGCGCTTATTAAAGAGTTTTTGTTAAAGAGTTATCATAATTATAAAAGTTTGTTACAAATTAACCATTTTTCTTTTGACGAGATATCGATATAGCTCTGTACGAGGTACAATATTTAACTGATAGGTACTTCATGTAGGTGAAATATATTATACTTCATACGGTTATACAAGATTGTTGAAGGGTTTGCTGAAGAATCTATGGCTGAAGGGAAGCTTCGATTCTTACTGTATGATGATTGCGTAGACATACCTGTAAAACAAAAAAAAAAACAATTTTAAAATAAGAATTGTAAAATCCTATTATCCTATTAATATTATAAATGTTAAAGTTTGTCAAGATGTTTGGATGTTTGTTCCTCATCAATCACGCCATAAATACTGAACCTATTAGGCTGAAATTTTGAATGCCTATACCCAATGAATAGCCTATACCCAAATAGGCAAGTCTGACTTGGTAGGAACTCTAGGACTAGGACTTTACAAACAAAGTTAAAGGAATATCGTAAACTAGAAAATTGTCCTTAAGCATTTGCTAGTTACATAACTCGTACATACACATATTGCTAAAACGCGTAAGAATTTGTTCTTATTGAAAGTTCCGTATAGTTCTTATAAGTGCTCGTGACTTTTACACATTCCGTAGCTGATATTCTTACTTAGCAGACAATAGCTATTAATTTCCATTTTAAGGTAAAACAATCGCAACAATAGTTGAACGACAATCGTACTGCTATACCGTTGCGTTTGAGAAATAATCTTTAGGTATTAAGAATACCCTTATCATAATAAGCACAAAACTTCCAAAGCAATCATATTGTGCATATAACGCATCAAAGATCTTTGAATGCTTTATCGGATGAAATGACGTTATTTGCATTCAACTTATCGTGTTTATTATTATAATATTATTTATTGTGCTATTAAGATAGCTAAAACGAGCTACTTATGTTATGTAAAATGTTCACATTTATAAAACGATAAAATATTTTAGAGCATACTATTCTAGATATTCAAATGTTTGCGGTGACATTTTAGCGCAAATAAATTAAACAAAATAAACTATTTTTAAGATCATCTCTGTATAATTGACATGTTTTAAGTTGCTATAATAAAGTCCAAAATGCATTTTCAAAATTAACATCGGCTTTAATGTTTAACAAAAGTAAAGAAATGGTCAAGTAACCGAGGTCTTTTTTATTGGGGAAAAATGTATTGTATATAATATATCACCATATGTATATAATGTAATATAGTATAATGTAGTTTAATGTAATGTATATGTATATAATAATATATCACTATAAATACCTGACCTCTTTTTGTACCTGCCAATGATGTGTGATTCTTACCTGCTAAAATCAACGAAGACTGTACCACGTAATAATAATATTTTACCAATAGCCTAACGTATTACCTACATTCAATAATAGACCGCTAGACAGGTCCACACCTGTCGGAGTGTGTACTATGGGCATTGCGTCGGGCATTGACCAAACAAATAGTTACGTATGACCGTAGAAAGTGGTATCGCATCGGAAGGCAGAGGGGCGGGGCCGAGACAAAAGCCTCCAACACTTTCCATTTTCAAAATTTGATCAAAATATTTTTATAATACTTATTAATGATACGCAAATACGTTTAATGGTAATATGCTTATTTCAATTAAATTAGGCATAGTGACAAATAAATAATTTTAAATATTTTTTCCGTGAGAAATTTTTATTTGATACGCAATGGTTGCGATGAGAATTAATTATTAAAATTCATTTTCATTCATTTCTTTTGAAATTTCTAATGATAACAATTACAATAATTAAGTTACTGTCAAAATAGAAAATAGTTTTTAAATATGAGTAATTATTAAACAGTTAATTTTGATAGCTATTTTTTAGTCTTTTATAACGTAAGTATTGGACGGAAACGTTGATATTTGATAATGAAGAACAAATTCAGATAGTGGAGGTAAAAAATATAGGTTAGATTAAGTTAGCCATTTCTTTCTTCACAACATCGATCATGCCACGGACATTCCACGTCGCAAGTGCGAGAATCTTCCTCAGTGATCGTTGGTCTTTTAATGGCTTCGAGCCATCACCAGTAGCATGTTGTCCACTCTGAGCCTGGCGAGCCACCACAGTGTGGCCAGTAGCATACTTCACACCACGAGACCTGGAATCGTCGTGGCGCCGGGTGGTGGCCGGTAGGGTGGGTGGTAGTTGGCCAGGTCGACGGGAAAAGACCACGCGGTCGTTCTCCAACCCGCTGGTCTGACCTAGTAAAGACACTTACCGGACTACCAATTGCCGAAGCTTTTAAGACCGCCCAGGACAGGAAAAAGTGGAAGAACATAGTGCACCGAGTGATCGACACTTCATGCTAGACACGACCTTCAGCATTGAAGATAACGACTATGATGATGAAGTTAGCCATAACTTTAAACATGCAGAGACACTATCAATTACTAGTAGGATAGACTCAACAGTTACAGGTGAAATATATGGTCTTTGATAAGTTGTAACGTATTTTAATTTAATAAATGCTGTATTTCTAATAACAATACTGTGTGAGTTTACTATTATTTGAGTTTATTTTCTTTGAACTTTACTATTCTGTGCGAGGCAACAAATATTGTACTTTTTACTCTATGCATCTGTCTTTATGTAAGGTACTCAGTGTACAGTCGACAAAAGAATTAAGTATGTAGGGCATAATTCTAAAACCCTCTGTAATGTTTAATATTACATATTGCTTACGCTATTATCGATGTTAAATCATATCTTACCTTACGTATACAGGTATCATTTAACATTGATAATAAAACACATATAATCTCTAATATTAATAATTACAGAAGGTTTTAAAATCATGGCCTGCATACTTAATTATTTTGCCGACTGTACCTAACTTGTTAACTATTTTTCTATTATTACATCTTATTTCACTGAGTTTCTTACATACTTGTGAACTATTTTCATACTAATATTATAAGTGTGAAAGTTTGTGAGGATTCCCTTTCATGCAAAAGCTACTGATCGGTTTTCATGTAGGTGCTCAACATAGGAAGACCATGATTTGGGATACTTCATCCGTCCATCCATCAGCCCTTGGAGGTCCATTGCCTCCCCTAACTTGCGCCAAGTAAGGGATACTTATTATCTCGGAAACAGGGGGAAAGCCGCGGGCACACTTCTAGTAAATAAAAGATTAAACCCAAGAAATAACAAATACAAAGCGTTTGCCAAGAGTCCGTTACGAAGTTGGCCGGTATTTTTCTTAGTAGGTACGTAATTATTGTCGGTTTCATTATAATCTGATTGCGTTCAAATGACATTAAGGTGTTCCACTGAACAAGAGGTCAACTGCACGCCCATTTAGGATTTCGTTATTAAAAACCATTCCACGTAGACATAGTCTGGCAAAGGAAAACTGAACAGTTAACAAAAGGATATCGGAAGGAACAGTGCACCTACATTCCAAATTGTTTAACCCAGCTCATGAACTATTAATGCGAATGTGTTGTGTCCATGTATGGCAACATTATCAGGAATTAGGTGACACTACTTGCAACAGTACGGAACTAGGGCCGTGGTATTCCATTTGCTACTCTATTACATTGCAATAAAGTTTAAATTGACATGTGAGGCACTGGCAGCACTATGCAGGCCGATTGCAACACGGTGTGGTGCAAGTGACGAAAGACGCGAGGATTTTATAACAGAAATCATTTTTGCAATACATTATTATATTATTACAAAGAATTGTAATTACACACACACCTTTAAAGTTTTGGGGTCATAAAACCCATAATTGAGGTGCTTGCCTCAGTTCTTAGGTATCAATGATACATCTGTATCTTCCAAAAGAATTAGTATGCGTTTAGTATTGTTTAAGGTTGGTTAAGGAAATCGATGAAGTTTTTTTACTTATTATTTTTTCTATGACTTAGTAGGTACGTTTAAAAAGTAAATTTAAACTTGGTTAAACATCAACACAAGCAAACTTGGATTGAGTTGACTAAAATATAGTTAGAATCGTTATTTATCAAGAAAAAAAGAAGAAAATATAAAGGCACAAACTAAGGTTTTCGAGGATTCGATTATACAGCAAAACAAAAACGATTACACCTACCTAATGTACAAAATAATATAAGAAAGAATGTGTGAAAGAATAATAAATAATATTAAGTCGAATTAAACTGCTCAGTGTATTACAAAACTGATAATAATTGAACCAGCAGTCGCTTCATTCACGCCGCAAACAGTTCTCGTCTGAACTAAACTAACTGTAGCCTGACCAAACTGGTACTGTCGTAACAGTATTACCGTCTGCGTCTCCGATTGAATCATTTGATACAATAACATGTCAGGCCGCGGTAATCTAATAGCTATAGGTATTTTTATGTAATGTTTGTAACACGCCATCTTTTCGCTTCACGAGACAACATGCGTTTTCAAAACGTATACCTGAAATATCTCTTGTACCTACATGCGTTTTGTAAATTCTTTGGGTTTACCTCTTTCGGTCTTACTTAGAGTCACTTAACGGTTACTTAAATCGCTCCTTAGTATGGAATTTGTATTGTGATTTTGTACTAAAATATTTGCTCAGTTACAGTTGGAGAAAAAGATTATGTTTGAATTTTTGTTTTTTTCTCCAATATGTTTGTACCTACTTACTTTTAATTGTGTTTGTGTGTGTGTGTGTATAGCCGAGGAAATAAAATTTATATCTATTTATTCCGCAACAAAACATGCATCAGTTCAAACTCCAAGTTTCCAATATCGCAAATGTCTATATTTTAACCGACTTCAAAAAAGGCGAAGGTTCTCAATTCGACTGTATTTTTTATCTGTGTTACCCATTGAAGTATTATTAATAGCGTATGGAACTGACACTGCGAACACCATGTATGTCCCAATGCATTGGCGCTACGTGGCTTCAATCTTCAATGGATTCGTTTGATTTTGAAAGGAGAACGGGGGCTCAATTTTGAAAATGGAACCTCCCGGGCGGGACACACATTTTGTTAGAGATGTCTGTTCTATGACATTATACTTCAATGGTGTTATATGTATAATCTACCTACCTCATAACTTTTTACTGGGTTTACTGATTTGGATGATTTTTATATTCGGAAACTGATGCTCGTCAAGTGATCCCATTTAAATTTGAGCGAGATCTGACGAGAATTTTTTGAGTTACGTATCCCTAATTTTGAAGTCGGGTTTTTTATATTTACTAACGTCAATTTAACTTTCCAATTAAACGTTACTTACATTTAGGTCGCAATTAAGTTATTTAACGAGTATATTGCTATCACCCCCAGTACTAATTGGCAATGTTACAGCGTCATACAAGTACCGACGGATTGCAGTGGCGTCAATTAGTTTAACGCATTTCTCCCTGTTGGCGTTAGGACGTTAATTTATATCGCAACTGTTGGCGATCCTATTGGGTGTGTGTACCATAGATGGTTGGGCTAACTTGCATAACGCCTTTGAAGTTATTTTGGGGTTTCCACGTCAGGTGATGACGACATTGACACAATGCAATTCATTTAGAAATAAGGTGCTCGGATATTTATCCGTTTGTTTTTAACTTTATGAAATTCGATTAGAAGATTACGGTGTACTACCATTTAGTCCATACTGTGGCTATTTTGCATATGAATCCTAGGATATTCATTATCCTACCACATAATTCATTTTCAAGGTCACCTTGAAAAAATAATTTTTAATTTTTCACGTTTATTTGACAAAATATTGATTTTACAGAAAAAAATTTTCAATAAAAGTTATAGCCCATAAGAAGACTGACATTTTATGTCCAATACATTTTTCTTGTAAAGAGAGTGGTTTGGTAGAAAATTACCACTGGCTCTACAAGGGGGTATGGGCTAAACGGAAGTTTATCCGAAGATTGTACTCTCAACAATGAATAAAAATACGACGAATCACTTCGAGAAAAAAGTAATACAGGTTAATACTGATCATCACTGGATTAGACTTAGATTTAATTTTAAAACAAACTTAAATCAATTTCTGAAAAACCACATCCTTTATCACACAGCAAGTTAATAAGTAGATACATTTAATTAAGACAACAAGGTTGTTGTGGTCTAAATAGTTCTGTATAAATTACTGTTTAATTACGTTAGTTCTGTATAATTATGTTTCTCGTAAAGGTTCCCCTTCCTGTCCCTGAGGAAAACTCTTAAGTAAATCGCAGTATAAAAACGCCATACCTCTACTCTAGACAGACTCGGACAACATAGCACATAGATATATCCGTAAGATATCCGCAGATGACCTCAGCGAGGTGTTGGTCCGTGAAAGCGGATTCCGGATCGGTTATCGGTTGCGAAACGCCGGCGTTCCGGGCGAGCGCGGCAGGAACCATGTCATAATAACATGAGAGCATACGCCGATTAGTTTATGTAAGGAAATCGAGTAATATTTTCCCAAAATTAGCAGATTCAGAAGTTGCGTTCATATACGAAGGTTAGGATTGAACGTTATTACAAATAACTCTTAAGGTTGGGTGGACCATGGAAGGCCACTCTAACGATTAAACAGTCATTACTTCGTTATTTACTAGTTAAATGAATCAAACAAACCGTTAAGTATCGCTTTGTTTTATTATGTGTTATATAAAACATTTTTTTTATAAAAGGTTTAACCATTATTTAATAAACTTAAGTTTAAATAACCTCTGCCAAATGGCCTTGCAAGGAACAAGGCTCCTTATAAGGCCAATATAGTAAATCAGTCGTTTAACTTAAAACTAACATTGTGACAATCAAAATATCTACATATACTTAAACTACATAAAAAGGTCTTTCATTAAAACGGAATATTAAATGCCTACCATAATATATTCATATAAAAAATAATCAACGAACATTACTAGAACTCTATCGTAAAACTAAGAATGTATTTGTGTAATTGTTTTAAAAATAATATAAATGAGTAATAAATCGAAATCAAATAAGTTGCCAATAACCTTTATAGTAAAATAATAAAAATATAAAACTGATTAAAATGGCCTTCTTAAGGGTCTGTTCCTTGTAAGGCCAAAATGTTAGAACACCTCGGAATTGGGGGTCTTTACCTAAGTGGTAGCAATTATATTAACTTGCACATTGTTTTAAATTTCCAGATATTTATTTACAAGTAAAAACTAAGTGTTAATATTTTCATAGTTTCTAGATGATCCTAGAAAGACGCTTGTGCCCTAGCAAGGCCAAACTGTCAACTTTTTGATCGGCCTTACAAGGAACCATTGGCTTTCCTAGGAAAACCTACAATATTTTAATTGTATTGGAAATAAAGTAATATTTTTTTCTTCAGTGCCGTAGCAAATCCTTATATTATCAATTTAGAGTAAAAAAAATAAAGAAAACAGTAGTTTATTTGCTTGAAAACTTACATTTTACTAAGAGCAAATATAACAATTTGAACATCGATGACCGAAGTCAACAAAGAGTGGATCCCCATTGATAAAATAGCGGTGCGAGGGACTCGCCGCCACGTCTGTGTACTTGAATTCGATGGATGTTAGTGTAAGTGGAAGGAAATTGTCATTGAATGGCAATAAATACGACTTTTTAATAATTGGCCTTACAAGGAGCATGGCCTTCCATGGTCCACCCACCTTATAATATTATAGCTTATTATTTTAGTCTTACTCTTCATAAGCCCGGTTTCTGAATGAGCTTTTTACTTGGCACCATTTTTAATTCGTCTTGATGGTACACTCCTTCACAGAATTTAAATAAATAACTCAGAATTTCGTTTTATGAATATTGTACATAGTATAATATATAAAAATGGCACTGTTAATATGTTTAGCTTTATGAAGAAAGGTCTACAAGATTCAGTTGGCTTTTATTTACATATAGCCCTGATGCATATTTTGTATTGTTCTCTGATATTAAGTTCTATGGAACTAATAGAATCTAAGTAGAAAATCTAAATTTAGTGAAACCGTGACGTTTGCGTGACATCATGTTATTGATGGAGTTTTGCAATCGCCGTGATATTATTACACAATATCTATAAAAGAATAGTTAAACTTTATGCAGCTGGCAGCAGTTCGTCCCAACTCAACAATATTTCAATTGAATAAAAGTTTATTACAAGTTAAGTTAGTCACATCCAAGGCATATCAAAACTAGGTTCAACAAATAGGACATAGTCAAAACAGTCTTTTTACATGTTTCAGAAAACAATAAAGCAAACATCTAGAATAGACTACGAGTATAATGTCTAGAGTTATATAATGTCACATGACGTTGTTTTATGGAACACGATATGAAACTCTAATTTTATTTTTTTATATTAGTCGATTCGGAACTGGATGGAGTTGACGTCGATTACTGTAATATCTATACGATTACTTATTGTTAGACCAACATTTGTACTGAATAGACGTTGTGTTTTGAACCCCCGACGCAAAAAGAGGATTATAATTATGTTAGTTTGATGTGTCTGTTTGTATGTCTGATACACCGACACCCATGAGTGCGTGTGTCTGTCTGTGCCATCGCTCCTTAACGGAAGGACCAATTTTGATGCGTTTTTTGCATTTGAATTTATTAGCTATGTTTGGTGATAACAATACTATCGGGTTTTTCAGATTTTAAAATTTATGGCTATTCTGTATTTCAGTTATGTATTTTTTATTATTATTTTACTTAAAATAAGTTAATGCTTGACAACGATCCCATCTGATGGTAAGTGGCGATGAAGTCTGAGTCCAGTATAATGTCACAGAGTAAATAAATCAAATCATTTTTTATTTGTCAAAGTACAGGTACAATAGATTATACTTACTTATTCTATTATACTTACAAGTATAATAGAATTTTATGTCCCAATATACTTTGACGGTGCACGGTGATAGAGTCGGTACAGCGAGCGCCCGCAGACGTAGGCGTTCGACCGTATCAAATAATCTCTGCTAATCTAATCAATTATCTGCGAAAATAACTAACAAATTGAACTAAACCATGAAAAAACTTATTTTAACTTCATGTGGCTTTATAGGATTATTTTGGAACGAAGTTCCTTATCGCGCGTTGTGAAAGGGGGCTAGACGGAAAATTACGACACTTTTTGATTTTACGAATGACGACACTTTTTTTGAAGTGATTCAGTGAGTTTTACAGAGATGGCGCTGTACAACAAAACAATACTTAATCGAAAGGAACTTCGTTCTATCCGGGTGCCCCTTAACACCTCTCATGTTTTTTATTGTTTGAAGCGGTTTCTGAAAGATTTTGCGTTTTGACTTACACTAGCTACGTAATTAAATTATTTTTGAACCTACCTAATATAACTGCCATATATACTCGACAGTACTATTAAGTATTCTGTGACTCGACTACAATTTCACTCGCGAATGTTTCCGATGGCCTTGTTCCAAAGTGCATTGTAAATATAATCTTTAGAACAATTTAATAAATTGGATTGCTCTCTAACAGACCACTAACCATTATTCAATTACCAGTAAATAGATAGATAAGTCGAAACAAAATTTGAAAGTAGGCTTGTTAGTGCGGCGCCGCGGCAGCCAGCGTTGAAACAGGTACACTGCTTTTCATAGAAACAAGTAACAATTACAAATAAAAGCCGTAAATACCACTTTCTCTAATATTTCGTTACTATAGTATTAAATATCGCAATGTTGTCATTTTATACAAACAGTTAAGAACAAAATGTTATCGCTTAAATTAAAAATACCAAATTAGGTTTCAACCTATTTCTATCCCACTGATCTACTTTGCAACAATCGCGGTTGACATTTCTGATGTTAAGTACGAGTACATATATACTTTAAGACATTCGTGGCACCTTCCTCCCACAACGGAAACATGCACTATAATAATTAAAAGTATATACCAATGTATGTTGGTATATAAACATAGCATCTACAGATATCTTAATGACCTTCAAACCTTCCACTACGATACAAGTTGTAGCCTACATAAACTGAAGGTTCTCTAAAGATGGTTCGATAACTAACAATAGTACCCAATAACAAAAAAGCAATGCTTTCTCTGTATTGTAATACGTTTTACACAATCATTGGTTTCCCATCATTGTAAGCTGGCGATCAAAGATGACTGTTGCATTCCGTTATGAAAGATGCAGTCTTGCCCGCTTGTATTGTCATGTCACCACCGCCGGAGTGATACGATAAGATAGAGATTGAGTTGCGCGACTTTAGGCAACTTTGAAAGAAAGAAAGAAACATTTATTCTGACAAAGGCGTTGCAACAAAGTTTAAAAATTGGTGATATATCTATTACTTATACAACAATATAGGTACAATTGCGTTCAGAGTTGCAGCTACCAACGTGCCCGAAAAGGGGCGCACTCAGAATACGACGTAGCAAGTACCAGGTACTTTCTACGTCCTCTGATTTTTCAGTGCACCCGTTAGTCGCATGTAGATCGGCGAGCGGGGCAAATGGTATCATAAATAAAATGATCAGAATAAGCTTTACGCGCCTTAAATCTTTTTAGGTCTTCATTTGTCAACTAATTTCAAGTAATATTGTTTGCATTTAAAAAACTTTTTGTTACATTCACTATACATAATCTGTATATCGTCTCTTGGTGATGGCCCGCGGTATGCAGTGGGTGATGGTGATCAGTAGTATAGGTTCTTCATTCAGATATTCCTTTGGATATCTCTCAGTGGGCTTATGTCAGGATGCTAAATAAAACACAGGATTCCATTCCAACCACACACATATTCTTGATTTATTTCCTATAGGTACTACGTATTATTCGTTATTTTGTTTGGGCTTGTAACTTTTACGTTTCTTTTTTTACTTCTTCAGAAAGTAAGTTGCAAAATTTGGTATAAATGTTTATAATTGAAATGCTCTAATATTAAATTAATAAACGATAAATTCGCAGCTCGCCAGCAATAAAACAAACTAAATTCCCAGTGACTCTATGTTTTGTTCGTTCTAATCTGATTCATTGCGTATCTATTATATTTGTCAGAGCGTTCGAGCGCATCAAAAACTTCTTATCGTCATAAATAAGTATTTTGTTACGAATACAATCGATTAATATTGATCTAGTACCAACTTGCATTACAAAAGTCAATTGCAAGATATCACCGCAGTAAATCAATTTAAATATAATAGCAACATTGAACGAATAATAGCAAGACACAAAAACAAACGTCATCTGTCAGCTGTCAAGCATTTTTCGCGTCACCGCAGTTTGGCCCGTGCCCTAGCCACAGTTGACACTGGGTCAAAATAGGTTACATAATTATCGCGAGTACCTATAAATAGTAAATGTTCAAAATCAAAGATTTTATTAAATTTAACATAACACACTTATTATTAAAAAAAACATTATGACTACCTAAAGTAGTTAGTAATAAAATGTACACCAAATTACATTCAAGGGCGCTTTAATTAAATGTCAAGAATGTTAAATGAGTGGTACAAGGAATGTACGTGAAGACTGAACGATCTAGCCAAATAGTTGAGTCAATGCGGACGCAATACAAACCAGTTTAGCACAGAGTAGATTTTGACATCGCAGTTAAAAATAAATACGGAGGTCAGAACGTAAAACTGAAGTTAAGTATGCTTGTTATTTAATAGCCGAGATGTGAGTAGATGAGCCACATAAAAGTAAGTGGTCACCGTCACCCGTGGTCAATAGTGACATCAAAGATATCGCCAATGCATCGCCGGTTGGATAGGATACCGGGGTCACTGCTAGCAAAACATGTAAAAATATTTCACAGTGGATTTCAGAAAGAGAAAGGAAGCAAGTCGGGTAAAGTCGGTATTTTATTTGTCTTTATTGTATGGTACGAGTACTATTTTATGTTGTTATTTGTACATAATTAGTAATAATGTAGTTTTAAATTTATTTGCCTAGCGCATTGGGTTTGCCTGTAATGTTAGGTTGTAAAAATAGAAATAAATAAATAAATAAAAAATGGACATTTGTGACAAACCTCTGATAGAACTGTAGGAAGGACTGTAGTCGGCGAATGTAGTAACATTTAACGTCCTATTATTGGCAATTACAGTACAGAACCCAGCGCTTTCCATGAGCGTTAGCCATAAGCCAGCTTCATCCGTTACAAAGCAGGGTCCATCGAAACCAGAGGAGGTTGGTTTGGACTTAAGATGTTCTGAGCACCTTACAGTCCTGACCACCCCCAATTTCTCAATATCGACGTCTGAAGAACATGCATGTACGATTACACGTCTTAAATGTCTTTTAATATCGCGCAAGTCCATACCAATTTATACGATACTTACTTATAAGGTAAGCAAGTTATTCCATAAAGAAAATCAAATCGTAATCAAAAAATACTTAGGCAAATATCGGCATAAAATAATCCATTATTTTATTTTAAAAGCGAGAACAAATTATATTCGCGTTAAAAGTTCTCTGCAGAATTCCGCACAAGTCATTTCGCAAGCAAATGGTCAGAATGTCAAAGTTGATATTAAAAATTCAACACCTAACCTTGTCAAAGGTCACGTGCCATTCCACTTAACAGTCCTAGACTAAACACCTTATCATTGATACTTTAGAGTTTTACATCGCTTTACGTTTATTGCGAATATTTTAGCACATAACCACATACCAGTAACAATCGCTAATAACCAAATGCAATTTACGTTATAAGGAAAAATATTTCTAACGAATTTGTATAACAATATTGGATTGTATTCCAATCCTGGATAGAAGACTTAGTATCACACATTATGTTTTAAATTTTACCTGTGGATTAATGAAGTAATTAGTTTAGTGAATAATTGTTTTGGAATTCCTTGAGCTCGCTAAAGGTACAACTTCAGGTTCTAATAAGTAACGAACAAAATCTAATGACATCGTCAGATATTATGTCTATGCTAAATGAGTCTTAGTTCAATTACAATAACTTATTGATCCTTTACGGCTGGTTAAAGATCTGGTTAAAGCTCTTGTATACTGTTACTAGCCATTACCCGCGGCTTCGCCCGCGCGATCAAAGGTAATTAACAATGAGTTGTTTATCAGACATCACATATTTCTGGTGGATAAATAAGATACAGTTCCACGATTAAATGATACTAAGAAGAACCAGAGGTAATGTAGACCGCAGATAAAATGTGCTTTAAGTTAACTTCGATAGAAGTGTGTTGGTGAAGATAATAATAATAATAAGGTCAACTCGTCGAAGACCGGCATACTTCATTAAAAATTGAATTCATTAGGCAAATTTCGTCATTTCTATAACATTTTAGGCAAATTTTATTGAATAAGGTAATCAAATATTTAGTTGACCATTAAAAAAAACCCTAAAAATTACTTTAAGGTTATCCATTAATGAAATAAAAACTGATTTTCAAAAAATGGTGAAATAGACGGACTTTACTACCACGTCGGATAAGACCGTCTTGTGGAAAAAAAACCTACAAATAGTCGGTTTACGTGAATATAGACATTGTATATGCGTATGTATTTCAACGCCATTTAAATGTGTGCTATCGTTTTTCATATTAAACGCTCTTATCGTCATAAATCGCAAAAAAATACGTATGTCGGGTAAGTCCGGTATAGATCGAAACTCAGGGGTAAAAAACAATTAAATCAAATTAAAAAATCTTTTTTTTTGTATATCAGTTTTATTAAAAGGAATAGCCTTCTTTAGGTCTACCATTTAAGAGATCAAAAACCAACTTACTTAATCGAAGTAGGTACTAAAATACACCTTCTTCTATATTCATATTATAATAGGTTTTTTTTCAGCGCTAGTGCTAATAAATTCGTCGAAAGTATAAGTAAAATAGAATATTATAATAGCATAATGCTCATATATTATGCTATTATAATATTCTATTTTACTTATACTAAAATAAAATAATAAAAATAATAAAATAACACGGCAAATTGAATGAAATATCGATTATCGATTTTAAGAGTAGACCTTAAGAGATTTTAAGAGAGACTCACTACGCAGGAAGCTTAAGTATACGAATTATATGTATAAGGATTAATTTTATAAAATTTGCTTAGGCGTGAAAGGTTTATTACATCTGGAAACGACGAAGACCGGCACATGCCGATCTTTCCCTCCAAGAACTAGACGGACTTCTCCACTATTGCAATTTGAGGATAGGTTTTTTTCACTAGATGTTACTTCGTAAAAAATATGTTTTATTCTATTCTAATATAATATTTGGGTAATAATATTGATAATTAATTAAATTAGCTCCACAAACCTTGATAAATATGAAGAAAAACCACTTAAAATATTTTTTTGCCAATGTGTTGCTAGGTCGTGTTGCAAGTTGATAGCTCGACTAAATTTTATACGTATTTTTTTCTCTTTGTGTCATAAATAGCGCCATCTATGTCAATTTATTGAAACTAAAACAGTTTAAACTGTTTGTACGTTGGGTTGTATTTGTTGTAGTTATTCAGAATTCGTTGTAATTCTTACTGTACGGTCCTACCCTCCAGACGGTCTTCGCCGAGTTGACCTTAATACTTTATTTATTTGCTCTCACAAAAGGTTGTAACAAAATTATGGCTTAGTGTATTACAGCTAATATCAAACCTAAGCTGTGAGAGCATGGTGCCTGAAATAGGTATTTTATAATAAAAACCTGTGATACAGGTCACCAGTGCCCCCCCCCCCCCCCACAGAAGTTTCGATATATGTTTATGATAATAGCAATATTGAATTTTATTAAACAAAGATGATTGAATATAACTAGAATTTCTCTAAACGGCATCAAAACGATTGCATAGTTCTAAATGCCTAAGTGCGGAAATAGAAATAACGACTTTGTTTTTACATTTTCTACGAAGACGTAAGAATTTATTGTTTGCAGTTTGTCTTGTTTTAATCGTGTTATTTTTTTTACATTTGCATAGAGAGGTTGCATTCTATTTGCTTATCTTAGGCAGTAAATTCGTAAAGCGCGCCGTAGTTTATAAGAATTTCATCTGCATTGTACAGTGTACTAAGGCATTTTATCTCGTTTTCTTAGTCTGTATTTTTAGTTTTTTTTTTCTGTTGTTTATGGCTACGTACCTAGTTTGCAAAAAGAAGAGCGGGTCTTGCTTTATACTCGTACTAGGTCTTTGTATTACTGCGGTAATAAGATACAAACTTTTACTTTTACGAATGAATTATTTTCTTATTTTAGGTACTATACAAAGATTACTCTCACATGTAATATTATACTTACTTATTTTGCGTTAATTTTATTACGTAATGTCTTTATTTTTAGATTACTTACAGAATATGGTAGCTATTTTATCTTTTCTTTTATGTTTTATTATTTTTAACCGACTTCAAAAAAGGAAGAGGTATTCAATTAGTTTGTATTTTTTTACGTTTGTTACGTGGCGATCCTAATCTACAACCTCAAAGTAGCAGAAGAGCAATGGAGAACAGGTGATCTCATCAGAAAAGATGAGATCTGTAGACGAACAAGGGTAAACGACATAGCTCAGAAAATTAGCCAACTGAGGAGGCAATGGGCTGGCCACATAGTGCGAAAAACCCATAAGCATTGGGGAAGAAAGGTCCTCTAACGGAGATCATTATCTCGGAAATAAAAGCACAGGACACCGTGGGTGGTATTTTACCACCCTTGCCTGTTTCTACGTCATTTTTAAACCGTGAAAGTATGAGTATCAGTTTCAGTGACGAACAAGCGGTAAAAATGGCCCTTGCTTCCTTTTTGCCCAGCAACGCTTTGGTGACGAACTTATTATCAATGGCTCGTATCGTGTGTTATTTATATAAAAAAGACGTCTGATTTTGCACTAAAAATTCCATAATTTAAGAGTAATTTATAAGTCGGAAGATTTAATTTAAAAAAATTGTATTTATTATTTAGTATTATGAGGAGAAATTAGTGGTGAATTTTAAGGCGTGTAAGAAATACGTAATTTTTAAAACATTTTTAATTAGTAAGTTAGTACTAGTAGTTGTTTGGACTCGCCCATCGGCACATTAGAAGATAAAATCTACATAAACTTTTTTTTTGTTGTTAGTTGGTAAGCCAAATAGTCAACAAACAACAACAACATCAACAAAATCCTCTTTATTTTACACCAAAATTATATCTAGATACAATCTAGAGTCAATTAAATGTTCATATGGTCATAGTTGTAGAATTTAGTTGTTGTCATGGTAATATTACCACAAAAATCAAAAGTATTTCTTATCACCTTCACTTACTTTAGTCAGAAAACTATGTAAGAGCTTAAAAGTCAAAATCGTGCCTTGTTCACCTGTGGCATTTTAGAGCATAGCTTCTCAAGATGCAAAATATTGCTTGATACAACAGAGTATTTAGTATCTGTGGTCTATTTCAATGACTGCACTTAGGTATATAAACCTATTTCCCGTGTTTTTATTACAATGTCGATATAGATAATTTGCAGTTTTATTTTCAATATAATTTAGCTAATTGTATAATATAAGAATCTTATATAATATCAATCAAAAGTATAACGATATCATGTTGCAATGAAGTCTGTTACGTGTGTTGTCACATCTTTTTTACTCTGTGATATAGGTAACAGACTTATCAAACCATAACAAATTAAAATAAATTAATATCTGCAAGCAATTCAGTTAGAATTTAGCAATCGTTGCGGACGTAGGTTGGATTTAAATATAAATCAGATAAAACAATATAGTGGCCAGTGTCGCAAAATTTGGATGGAAAGTGAAAGATCTGATAGCGTATACTGACCACGTAGCGCTTTCTCGCGCTTCTTTGATACCATCGATTTATTTACAATCTATGCTGCATTTTGCACTTACAAGCCTTGCAACGCGGATTGAATTTTTAAGTATTACGCAACAAGTTTATTTATATCAATTAATTTTTTTTTATGGAAATAGCTGGCAAACGAGCTGATGATCCACCTGATGGTAAGTAGCTATCGTCGCCCGTGAACATCAACGACACCAAAGGCATCACTGATGCCGACAAACTCTTTGTAGTTTGGCAGAAATGTACGCTGAATAATGTTTTTACTTTTACTTTATTTTATGAACAAATTAAAAAATGCATTGCTGGCCAAGAAAGAGATAAGATAAAGTAAAAAAGAACTGGCTCTAAACTAAAGCTCCCAGCCAGAACACGACGAGTCATTTGGCGGCTGACTCAAAAAGAAGGTGGTAGCTATCCAGGCGGACCGCAATTTCATAAAGATTCTACTTAAAGTAACTAGAATCTTTATGATTTGTGATGACTAGAACCTTATAGAGTTGTGATGAAGACAATCCATTGTGACTTACAAACATAAGTCCACAATTCCCAAGTCATTCAAGAAAACGTTATATAACTTATCATCTATAAAATAGCCCGAAGATTTAAATATCATAAAGACAGCTTAGGCTGGGCAGCGTATTCTACACTTGGGTAAGATCAGCTTTCTAGGTCAATGGCGGCTTCGACCGCGTGGGACTGTCTACGTACATCGAAACATTATCAATAAACATGTTTCGTTACAAGTACGAGATAGCGATATGGTAATCGTATGTCTGTCGAAAGGGAAAGCGAGGACCTACAACCTTAACCCTCAGAGGAAATAGCAAGAGTGGACCAAATGAGTTGCGATGAAGTTATCTATACTAGTATTCTATATATATTATTATTTGAAAATTTCTTTCACTGTTGGGAAGCTACACTATCGACGGGTGACATAGGCTTATTATTATACTAGCAGTTGCCCGCAGCTTCGCACGCGGAAATTATGCTTATCATATTTATATTGTATCCCTCATAGAAGAAAATTTAATAACAGGTTAATTTATATTGAATTTAGGATTTATAAAGTAAAACCTACGATACAATCACAAATCATTCCTCAGTTCAAGGATTTTGATGTGATGCCCGGACAGACAAACAGACAGACAGAAAGACAATAATTTTAAAAACAAATGTTTGGTGCTCTAACACGTTATTGATGTGTTATTTATTGATTATAAATTTCAATATTAGTCCCTCTCCCTTTTTCTCTCTCTCTTCCCCTTCCACTCTCTGTCCCTCTCCAGCTTCAAGTACCTCTCTCCCGCTCCCTGTCCCTGTCCCTTCCCTCTCCCGCCCCCGGTCCCTCTCCCACTTCCTGTTCCTTTCCCTCTCTCGCTCCCTATCCCTCTTCCGCTCCCTGTCCCCCTCCCTCTCCCGCTCCCGGTCTCTTTCCTTTTTTGTCCCTCTCCCCTCCCCCTCCCATCCGTAAAGTCCCCTATACAAAATGTTTTTCTCACTATAAGCTTACATATTAATTTTCATAATGAAGAAGTTCCTGAAAAATTTGCAACCCCTTTATTTACCTCTTAGGGGATGAAATTCTAAAAAAACTGTTACAATTATTTTTTATTTTTAATTATAAAGCTTACATATCAAGTTTTACATTACTTCAGAGTTCAAAAATTACAAAGTTTCTTAAATATTTACATCCCCTTAGTTTTGCCCCATAGGGGATGAATTTCGAGAAAATCATGAAACAGTTATTTTTTGTGTCTAACTATAAGCTTATATACAAATTTTCACCCTTCTTACTTCAAAACTGACGAATTTGCCACACTAACTTGCACACTTAAGAGTTTCTTAAATGTTCCTAACTTCAAAAATGACGAAGTTGTGTACTTAAGTTCCATCGCCTTAATTAACCCTTAAGGAATGATTTTCCAAAAAACAGAAACGTGTGTAATTGTAAACTTACATAAAAAAATCATATTTAAAACTTTTACAGTTATTACTGGCAAAATTTACTGGCAAAGTTGATATGTATGTAACCAACCCCTATTTTTAGGGGATGAATTTCGAGAAAACCGTAATACAATTATTTTTTGTGTCTAACTATAAGCTTAAATACAAATTTTCACCCTTCTTACTTCAAAACTGACGAAGTTCCCATACTAACTTGCGCCGCCTTAATTAACCTTTAGGGGATGATTTTCCAAAAAAAACGTAATACTTAAAATTAAGTTTCTAATGTTTAAGTAATATGTAAATTTTCATATTTTTAACTTCAAAAATAACGAAGTTGCATACTATGATAAAACGCCTAAATTAACCCTTTAAGGGATGATTTTTCAAAAAAATGTGTTAAAGTTAACTTTTATTATTTTATAATA